>JAHXHD010000051.1:0-18984 GCA_019857685.1 Papiliotrema terrestris
GCGCATGCCCCTGGTGTATCAGACCAGTCCACGCCCACAAACTTGCGCGTATCATGTCCGTCACAGGTCAGTCCGCAACTACCCCGACACACTTCGTCGACGTTACAAAGGACGTTAACGACGCACTGAACTTCCTTTCTCGCGCCGTCCCCACCTGTGTCACAGGCCCTTTCGTTTGCGGTGCACCAACAGCAGCACCGCAGCCGCACCGTCTCCACGAGCCCGCACGACTTGACGTATCTGACTGTGCGTCGCCATCAGAGCGGGCGGTCTCAGTATAAAGCAACGATCCCCATCCCTTTGTCCGGCCACAAACACGCAGCACACACAGCTCTGCAGACGGCCCTTTACGTCTCCTCACCCCTGCCTTTCACTCGACCCCACACACCAACGCCCGAAACGCCTTTTGTTCTGGCCACCATGTCGAACCTCTCGTCGCCCGCGACGACGCTCGTCTCGTCTTCTCCCATCATCGAACCATCGCCCTTTGTCGTGAACGTCTTGCATAGCCGGGAATACTACAAGATGGACAAGCAGGAAGATCTCGCCAGTGACGCCGGGCTCGACTGCGAAGACGATATGGGCGACTTGTCGGGTGCGTCACCGTCGTCGTGCTTGTTGCCACCACCATCCTCCTTTCATTCACTTTCGGCGCCATCAACTGATGGCGTTGCTTCACCCCACGATGACCCGTCCAACACCCGAAAATGCCCAGCGGCGTACTGATGCCAGACTCGCCCTCCTCCCACCACTCGTCATCTCGGCCCACGACGCCACAGGGCCACACCACGGCCCACGTCCGTACCCGCTCGTCCGCCTCCCCGCCAGTCGACACCACCCCCTTCGCCATCGCGCAGAAGGCCGAACGGATCCTCGGTCTCACACCAGGGACGCTCCCGCATGCGCGCGCCGCACTTGAGAACGCCCGGGACGAGGTGCGCCGCACCGCGGAGCTATCGGCAGAGGACCACGCGCCGACGTCGTATATGCCCTCCGACGCGGCGATGATGTCCCCCCAAAGTGGCATGCGGAGGGGCATCGACCGCGCCAAGAAAGCCATGAGCGCAACGTTTCCGTCCAACACCAAGGTAGTGGGGGTGGTAGTCGGTGCTGGAGGAAGGGAGGAGGAGAAGAGGCGGGAGAGGAGGCGGCGGGCGGCGGACGGGGTCATCTATTGGCAGAAAGAGGTGGCGCGCTTGGAGGCGCAGAGCCGCGCCGTGGGGGAGAGCAGACCGGAGGCAACCGCGACGAGGGTGAAGAAGGCGAGACGATGAGGTCATTTGCGCTGGACGCAACGACGGTTGATGCACGAGGCGAGAGGACCGTCAGCAGGGAAGAGAGACACGACGAGTAACCGACCGCCCACTTTCACGATTCTTCTGTATAATGACCGCCGCCGAGCCAACCCAGCAAATGTCTCACGTCGTTCAGCTCATGTAACAACCATAGCGTATTCTGTACTCCGTACCTGACTTACTACCGTAGCCAGAGATCCGATGCATGACGACCATGCGATTACAACGTGGAGTGGGGAGACACGCGGCGGTCTCATGCCGGAGGCAGATGTGCGGACCAAAGAACGAGCGAGATTGCTCCCCATACCACCGCCCAGCCAACCCATATCCGCCCCGCCGTCGTCATCCGCTTCCCGGCATCTAGCAGCTCCTCCTTCGTTTCCGGCTTCTTCACCTGGTTGTCTGCGGACGCGCCGGCCTCGCTGGCCTGACGGTACATCGGCTCCCACCTGAACGCGACACTGGCGACGTTCCACCAAACAACCGGATCGGTAATTGCTGTACGTAGGGCTATCTGCGTGTGCGAGCCGAAAACGAGCAGGGCAGTAAGGAGGAGGTGTTGTAAGTGGAAGGGAAGAAGGGCGTGATGTCGGGGCGGCACCCCCGATCCGTAGTCGTGAGAGACGAGAGCGCGCAAGTATGCTACGCTCGGTATGATCGAAACGAGCAGGACTGGAGCAGTGAGGAGGAAATTCGGGAGCTGCTCAAAGGTCCAGTACTTGAACAGACCGTTGTTCCTGCTTGTGAGCGACGGAGGGCCCGGGACGTGCCAGCGTACCAGTACTCCACTTGTACAAAGCTATATGGCATGGGCACTGGCGCATCGCACCATGGCCGATGCCTCGCCGGATCGGAGCAGAAAGACGTGTAGGCGTAGTATTGGAACGCGAAGAATGGGACGGTGACGATCAAGCAAAGCGGGAAAGCTAGCAATGCGCGGGGCAGCAGTCGCTGCAACGTCAGCTGGTGTCGACATGACTAACCGGCAAACTCACCCTGGTCTGCAGATGTTGCAGAGTCGGTGAGGACGTGCCGAACAGGATATGCCAGCCCAGTATGGCAATGTTGAAGATTCCGGTTGCGCGCACTCCGGTAGCTAGAGCCAAGAGCAGAGCGGAGCGCAGATGCTTTGCTTTGACAGTTTGATAGAAGCCGGTGAATGTCAGCAAGGCGAAAAGAGGCTCGGTGTAGGGTGCTACTGCCGCGGCGGGATGGGGGGGAAGGGCGTAGAATAAGCAGCTGAGCTGGGCGAAGCGGTGTGAACCCGTCAACGCGCGAGTGAGTCTGCGTGTAAGCGAATCGGTCGTGACAGACAGCCTGAGGCAGCTCACTTGTATAGATACGCGGCAGCGGCAGCGGAGATCAAGACATTGATCAGTCCCCCGCCCAACACGAGGTCAGAAACAGAGACACCGGCACTTGGCAAAGGCATCCTGATCATCCGACCGAGCGCGTACCTCGTGAGCGCCATAATTTCACCGCACAGCCGCATGAGCAACGGCCAGAGGGGCATGAAAGCGAGTTGCTGCTCGTACTGGTAGCCATTCTGGGCTATGGCAGCGTAATGTATTGCGTCCCACCGCAAGCCGCCGGTGTTGGCCGTGTCGTTGCCCGCGGCGAGGATGTGCGAGGTGTCGAATGCGGGCAGGCCATGCTTGGAACCGAGGAGCTGAGAGGTGGTCTGAATGAGTTGTCGGATGCCGACTACGATCAGAGTGGTTGACCAGTGCAGGTCAGGCGCGGTGCTCATGGGGCTGTAGATGTGGGACGGACGAGTCGGTACTGCATGAAAAGAGGTGTGGGATGGTGAAACTGGGCGGACGTGCAGAGTGGAGGAGGGTACTCAGCTGGCGCCACTCTAAGGCCCCTCTAGGTTCCGCCGGACTAACACCGGGTGGCGAATCCAAGCGCATGCACGTTGTCCGTTCTGCCGCCCGCGCGCGCCCGTGTTTTGTAAACAATCAACAGATCTGCGTCTCCACACCCCGTGCATCATATACTTTCATCTCTCGTCCACCACAGACATCATCCATTGCACTATTCGGCCCGCAACGACATCTTGGGCCCTCGGAAAAGTGCACAGACAGGGGCAACTCGGCGGCATACCCCATATCCGTCACATCACAAGTGGTAAACACATCGGAATCAACGTTTTTGCAGGTGCAAACCTTAACACCTTCAAGTTCGTCGCGCCTACCCGCTTCTTTGCCACAGCAATCCACCTGCATTACCGCACACTAGAGCTTGTATAGCTCGTTGACGCGTCGCCCGCCCTCTGCTAGACGACTCGCGCCGACGCGCTCGTGCCCGCCATGCCCAAAGACAGGCGGTACACGCGCAAGGAGCTCGAGTCGCTGCGGCGCGCTGACCTCCAATCGCTCTACAAGGTGAGCTGGCCGCGAGCACGGCTGAGGGCCAGCCCAAGCCTTCGGCTCGACCTCCTCATACCCATTTGGGCGCCAACCTGACTCCAGATGCATGGATTGAAAGGAGCGAATCAGACGACAAAGTCGATGGTGGACACGCTGGTTGGGCATTTCGAGTCATCGGCGTATATGTCGCCCAATAGGCGCAATACTGCAGTGGCAAAGACCGGAGTCCGCAAGGTCATGGTGGAGAACACGAAGCAAAAGGGCGTTAGAGAGATGAAGAAGCGGATACCGGCTGGGCCGCCCGTGAAGGCCCCCCGACAAGCGATCGAGGCAGTGGAATCCGTCGAGAGTGTGGACATCGTGGACCTGGCGCCTCCGATCATCGCGGAGGTCCGAACGGAGGACATCGTTTTCGGAACGCAAGGTGAGTCCTGCGCGATGATACGGCGTGAAATGCAGTCTCGAAGGAGGACCAAAGCTGACGTCAGCTGGACCGTCGCGTCAAAATACGCCGACGTCCATGTTGCCACCGGCTCTTCCATCTTCGCGGAGTGGTGATTTGAGCCACGCGGCCGTGCACCAGCTGCTGAAGCAGCGAGACGAGGCATGGGAGGCCAAGTTGCGCGCTGTGGAACAGGCCTGCGAGAACCGGATACAGGATCTGGAGAAACGGCTGGAAGAGAGGTTGCGTTCATTCAGCGGATTACACATGTCCGCGTCGCTCTCGGCGGAAAGCACCCCACACCCTCAGTTGACGTTGACGGCGGACACACCGACGAACACTCTCCTCGGCAAGCGGACCGAGCGCGAGATCTCACAGACGCCCGGCGCTGGCCCCAGTCGTCCAAGCTCGTCGCCTGCGTCAAAACGAGCGAGGATTGAACATACAGAGGAAGAAGACTCGGATGCGCATCTGCCTCATACGCCTTCGCCACCTCCGGCTGACCCGCACACACCCTCACCTGGACACCAAGGTGTCCGGACTGATAACTCGAGGACGCCAGGCGTGGGCGGACCAGACTTTTTCCCGCCTCACTTCTCCGCTTCAAAGGGGATGGATGGCGTCGAAGGGGAGATTTCCGAGCTGCCATACCCCTTGTTCGCGACTACCCCTCGACCTTCAGTCCCGCTCAGCCCGACGCTCGACGTGCCTGCCTCAGCTGGCCGGAATCGCCTAGCATACAGGGCCGCAACGCTCACGCCCGGTCGACGAAAGCCTTCGCCTGCGCCTCGGGCGGTGTCGGAGGCGCACAAAGCCATGACGACGATAACGGAATCAAGCGAACCGCCGCTGTCTGTTCAACTCGCATCGCGTCGTCGTGTCGCGTCGGAGAACACGCCCACTCGACTCTTTCCGCAAGCGCTGCGGGGCGGTAGTGTCCCCGTCTCGCCACCTCAGCTCTCCCCGTCACCCTCCATCGGCGCCACCGACCGTGAAGGTGGATTTACATATACGCCCCTCCCGCCCGTACCGCGCAGCGCGCTGTCCAAGACTGCCGGACCGCGACCGGAGAATCAGAAGCCGGTACGCCAGCCTCAAACTTTGATTGACGAGGACGACATCACCGACATAGAGGAAGACGATTCTGCCGAGCTCGACGCGAATCTCGACTTCGGTCTGAATACGGCCAAACGAAATCGGACGCGTTCGCCGGTGGGAAAGCGGGAAGAGAGCCCGCTGAGCCCTGCCAGGAATTACATGGACGTAGCCATGTTCGGGCTTATGGGACCGTCCGAGTCACCCGGGGTGACGCAAACACCTGGACATCGCACAATGCTGGGCACGGAGCGATATCGCGATACGAGGTTTGGGGACGTTCCGATGGTACAGTGGGGATCGCCTTCTGTGGATCTGGGGACGGGCACGCCAGCGTCAGTCCCGCGGAGGTGGTAGGGTATTGCGAAGATTGTGCATTGTGGTGCGAAAACAAGTGGAACGGAAGCAGAAGTTGTACTGGGCCCCGGCGGGGAGAAGCTATATCTTTGGTCCAATCCCGGACATGTCTATAAGTCACATATATGATCTTGCATGCTTGTTACGTGTTGCTGCAGGACAGCGGACCTCGTCGTTTGCCTCGATGGCGTAGGACGGGTCGATCACGGTGGGATGACTGCCGCGTCAAAGACCGAGGTAGTATGACTTCTGCTTGAGCATCCAGATGAGACCCGTAGCTGCGAGTGAGCATAAGCGTCAGCTTGAGGACGTGAAGCTACGCGCGGACGCACTCGAGATGACGTAGGGACCGATGCTGGCTCGGTTGAGCTTGATCGTGCCGAAGACGAACGTCTCGAGCACGATGTGCGCAAAGGTCACGGCGTAGACGAGCGTGCCGAGCTCGTACGTCCTGGCATGAGCCGCTGTCCACGCTTGGTAACATCGGCGTGTCTTTCAGTCGCCGGCGGTTCCGCCGAGCTGCCTCGCAGCTGACGTTCACCCGGCGAGACAAGCCCCACGCGCAGCTTGATCCGCTGCACGTACGTGCAATCCTTCATCAATCCCCTCCCGTCCCTCTGCGGGACGGCCACGACGCAAAGCAGTCTCCGCTGGATACACGGAATATCGGCAGTACGGCGCACTCACTGCCTGTTGGTGATGTTGTAAGCCGCGTACGCTCGCACGATAGACGCCATGAACGTGTACACGCCAAAGAACCGGGCCGCCAACGGCGAGACTGGCCTCAGCACCTGCTCGTCCACCTTCCTGCTCTCGCGAGACAGGTCAAGGCCGTGCGTGACTCTGCGCTGACGTCCACTCACCCTCGTGCGCCTTCTTGGAGTAGATTTCCCGCGTCTGCCACTGGACGACGTGCCCCTGGACGGCGTTGTACACCCCAAAGACCGAGCCGAGGAGGATGAAGTACGGGAGGTAGCCGCCCTGAGCGGGGACGGTCGGGAGGTCTGGGTCGTCAGTGCGGCTTGTCTGCAGACTTCGGGGGCTGGTCGCATCCAAGAAAGAGGGACATGTAGGCTGTTTGGGACTCACAAGACATAGTCAGAGTCTGGGTCGTTGATAGGCTGAGAGATGGATATTGATGGATATTGATGGAGGCACGAATACAAGTCGCGTCGCGCGCTCGACATTTCGTCTCAGGCACCACCCGGCATGACCGTGCTGTGAGCGAGCGGCCCAGTCGCGGAATATAGGCCGAGGGCTACACCTGGCTCAGACAACGACACCAATTCGCTCCGGCGCGCAGAGAGCAGGACTGTGATGCATGGTGTATGCTAACTACATGGATAGCTGGAACACGATATATGTACTGATTTGTGCTTAAAGCGTCCGAGGCTTCCCGCCAACTCGCTCGGGCCTCCTTGCCCGCCAACCCATCATGCTCTTCACCATGCCGCAACACCACCTGGAGCTTCCGACGTGCCCTCAGCAACCTCACCTAGCTGTGAAACGGTGCGAAGGCTTTCTTGAACGTCTGCGCATCTTCTTTCTCCTCCCCTTCGCTTTGTCCACAATCCTTCCAGTCAATGCGATGCTGGTAGCCCAACAAGCTGCCCAGGACGATACTGCCATAAGCGTCCATCCCTTTGACCTGACTTCTCATCCGTCGAGATGCTTGCACTACGACTTACCGCCCGAATTGCAGGTCAAAGTTGCCCTTGAGCAGATGCACAAGCGTCGTCCCATCCGGGCATTCCACCTTGAAGTAGCTGCCGCTATCCCCGACCCGCTGCAGGGCTTCCTCAGGGTCTTGTTCCCAGTCCAGACCCTGCTTCTCTCCAGCAATCTTGAAGCTCGATGCGACCTGTTCGGCGAGATCTTTCGGGACCGGCACGATCTGCACATGCGCATGACCTCCGCGACCGCCTATACGCCCCACCTCCCACACGACGGGCACGGCATTGTACTTCTCGTAGCATTTCCGCAGGGACTCCTTGTATGAGTCGATCTCGGATAGGATCTTCGTCGCGTCATCGGCGGGGATCGAAAGGAGTGTGGGATGATGCGCAATGGGGATGATCTGCTGTTTAGCTACAACGCGGAACAGGCACTAGAGCTGACCAGAACGTGTCCACCGCCGGGAACGAGCGGGGTCGATCCGCCTTGTGCAACATGCGCCGGCGTGGTAGGTATCAGCTGCCCCTTCGGTAACGTCACGTATGTTTCCTCGCCAATCGCAACAATGAGGTGTTTGGTGACCTTTGGGTTGCTCAAGCAGAACCAGCCTGGACGTCAGCGCTGACCGATGCGGTCCCAGAGTTCCGACATACATTCCGCCGGCTCGGTTTCTCTTCTGCGAGGTCCACCTCTCCGGCCATCTCCTCTGCCCCTGGCAGGTCGCAATTCCCCTCGATTCGGGCACTCTCGGATGAAGTGGTCAGGCTGTGCGTGAGCTGCATGTCCGACGATAGGTCATGTAAGCTCACAGATTGGCAGATGTTGCACACGTAGCCGGCTGGGGGTGCAGCGCCCTTCTCCCACTGGCCGTTATCTACGCATGAGCTTTCTGGCGCGATCCACGAAACGGTAACTGACCCGTCTTAGCTTTCTTGCCATTCCACAGATCACTCTGATCCTCCAAAGCAGCCCTCTTCCTCTCGCTCCTGCTCGGTCCGGCAGTCTCCTCCACCTGCACTGGAGCCACCACCGCCGCTGGAGGTTGCACCGGAGGTTTGACATTGAACGGGTTCGGCGTAGCGTTCGCCGGCTTCGTGGGCAGAGCAGCCGAGGGGCTCTGGGCAGGGAGCGTGAAGGCGTAGAACCACTTCAATGAGCACTCGTCCGTACATACAGGTCCAACACTCACCCGAGGCTTTTTCACACCGGGAACTTCCTCCCCACCTAACGCGCCAAGCTTGACAGCCCTCGTCCACCTCTCATCCTGGTCATTCTCGCCTGCCCAGCCAAATGGCTCCCTCTCCCAGAAACCCTCGCCCTCGCCCCAAAACATGTACCTCGGTCGCGCCTTGACCACCACATCTGACAGCGGCGCAACTGGGCTGGCCAGCGAGAAGGGTAAGGAGGTCGCCGAAGGTGAAAAGAGGGATAATGAAGGAGGAGGGGAAGAGAAGAGGAGAAGGTCGAGGCCGTGGAAGGCGGACGGGAGGGAGATGGCCGAGTCTCGGGCGGAAGCGAGGGAGGAGGCATTGTCGGTAGGGTTGAGGATTGGGGAGGAGAGGAAGGAGGTGATGGTCGATTTGGTGATCGTTGCTGAAGATGCAGGCTGAGAGTGAGCTCAAGCGTTCCACGTCGGGTGCCAGCTCGAGGGAGACATACGGCTTCGGCTGTAAAGCTGGCTGGGTCGTATGTGCCGCCGATAGCGCCGATCTTGAGTCCTTGAGCCGTCGTGAGAATCGCAGACTTGCCTGCTGGTAAGCATGGACGGACGGGGTGACTAGCCGAGACATACCGAGGAAGACGAGATTTTCGACGACTTCTCCGCCAGAGTTTTGCATCATCTGCTGGATTGGACCGGGCAGCTCATATTTGCCCAAGGTGAAATACGTTGGCACCGGGACTAGGTCATCAGCATACAGGAACAGTCGACGGAGCTTCCAAGAGTGTTGCCCGTGCTATGAAGTTTGGCCGGATCACGCACATTTCAAGCCGGACACCTCGCTCCCGTCGCTTCCCTCCGCGAACACATCGCCCACAAGCACGCAGGCATCGAAGGGACCATGCTTGGCGTTGATGGCGGTGATCTTGGCCACGCAGGTCGACAGTGCAGACAGGGGCGAACCTATAGCAAGGCTGAGAGTGTTGGACAAGCGGGAAGTATAAGGCGGGTGTGGGTGACGAGTGGACGAAGCTGCGTCAGCTGTAGGCTCCTGTTGGTAACATTGATGAAGCTCACATTTTGAGAACACTTGGCTGATGCGCCATCGTGCGGAACGAGCGCTTGGGGTATATGCGGGATGGAAGATGGGAGTAGTACCAGGCTCGACTTGACAGCATGAACCGACCCAGATGGGCGGACATGTTGCCGGCGGCGTTCGCCGATCGCCTTCGTCTGATTGTTGGCTTCTTCGTCATGGGATGCGAATCCTGCATGTTGCTCATCGTCGTCAGCTTATGGTCGATGAGAAGGCGGGAGCCCGATCACTGAGCCGATAATCGGTCAATCCTGGACCTCCTATTGGAGTCAGACAGCGCCAGACGAGACCTCGATGCCCGACCAGGAGATGCGAAGGAGAGTCGAGCTTTGGGCTGCGGCTCGGTGAACTGCTGACGGCTATCACACCCTCACCGCCAATGCGGCCAGGTTGCTGTGGGAGATGACTCTAAATTGTGCATCCAGATATCAGTCTATGTTTCGGAACGATCTATAGGTTCCGGACGAGCCGCCACTTCCCGTCTGCGCACGTCACCAGGAGCCAGTACACACATGAAGACCTCCTCAACCTCCTCAACCTCCTCATCCCCCTCCTTCGGAATGCAACGAAATGAAGTTTAGGTCCGATCACCAGGGGAAGGCTGCGCATCAGTGTGCGTGCGGCAAAGCGTGGTGAGTGGAGGAGCAAGCCTGTACGCACGTTGGTGCTGCGATCCTCCGCCCATAAAATCAAGGCTGTCCGGCCCGCCGGTGGTTACAGCAGCGGCGGACTCTGTGAACGTCTCTTGTGGCGCGGGGGCAGCGACGACCACGCTGATGAGGGCGAGGATGATGAGGGACAGCTTCATCGTTAAATGTAGTGGCGGCGGGGCTGATGCGGGTGGTGGGCTCCTCAGTGCTGGGGTGTTCAAGTGCTGTGGTGGGCGGCAAGGCGTCCTCTGATGCGGGCTCGTCTCGTTGGCAGTGGGCGGGGCAGGAGTCTGATTCTGATTCACATGGACCCTCATAGCTCCATCATCTTATACATTTTTGCTCACTCACGCCAGGGTGCCGGGGACGCAAAAAATCCATCAAAGGGAGTCGTCCCTTGATGTCTGGACATGTTTCGTCGCTCAAGGCAACGCTCGGGTCGAGGAGCTTTCCGATCTCACGCTCTCTCACGCTCTCCTCCCTTTGGTTGCTGCGGCCCTGATGGTCAACGCTTGGCTCCTTTCGATCACGCCCCGGATGCTCGTCTAGTCCTCGGCTGCAGGCTGAAGGCTCAACTTTGCGAGCCATCACTGCTCCGCTTGACCCATGATACGCCATGCTGAGCATCACCCGCAAGCGTATCTTTAGAGGAAGACGGCAACACGGCCCTCGGCTGGGGTAATTGATGGACCGTCGCGGTATGCGCTGCCGCACTCGTCGGCCGACCGGCGGTGGTCATGCGTGACATACCGGGATCAACGGATCACCGGGGGGTGATGGCCAACTTTAAGCCCGATCCCGACGTGAGCCCCGACGGGCCTGTTGCTGGAACCCTGATCGTACGCAGTCGGGCAGACGGTCCCATTCCACTTGGCAAGGTATCGATCGGCTCATCCATCGGCTGTCTGTCATTGTGGATCGGCAACTCATGGTCTTTGGGACTGATCGAGGAGCCTCATAAGTCACTGCATGCTCGCTGGTGCCTCCAGCCTAGACCTGGTCAAGCTTTCGATCGGAACCCGGCCACACTTGGTGATCTCGATCTCGATCCCAGAGCAGGGTCACGCATCGAGCTCGAAGTGACAGTCGCCCAAGGGTTTTATGAAAGGACCAGCTGAGCTGTCAAACGTGACACAGCGCTTCGGGTGAAAGATGTCCTGCAGGACACTCGACCTCGGCCACCGAGCTATGCATCGTCTGCTACGTCAACAGGTGCGGTGTCATGATCAGCCCGTGATGCTGCGTCGAACGCTTCGGCTACCGCGATGTATGATGTCAACGTATCCACGGGCTTGGACATGGCTTTCTCATCGAGCGGCAGTATCTGGCCAGATCACGCAGGTGGAGGTTGACCAAAAAGTCGGTTCGGATTCAGTAATGTTCCCTTCATCCATACTCAGTCATGTCATTCACATTCGCCTTCCCAGCGCTCGGACGGGCACTACGGAGTAGTTCAGCCTCGCGCAGTAGGGCATGCAGGCGATGCCTGGCGAGCACAGCTGTGCGGCGGAATCATTCGCTTCCACCGACGTCCCCACTGACAACCCCTCCCTCGACTGTATCGACATCGCCTACAACTTCCGCAGTCAAACATGGCGGACCGCTCGCAAAGGTCATCCGCGATTCCGTCAAGGTGAGAGCCAGGCGATCAGCACTGTATCAAAGTATGCAGCTAAACTTCAGGCCACCGGACCGATCTCGATATCGCGGTACATGCAGTTCTGTCTGTCTCATCCGGTACATGGCTACTACGCTCAAGGGGATGTCTTTGGCCGTAAGGGGGATTTTATCACGTCCCCAGAGATCTCTCAAATCTTCGGCGAGGTGAGCGAGGCAATCACATGTGCAGTGCGACATGCTGAACACAGCTCGTCGCGATATGGCTTTTGACGCGGTACATGTCTGCCGGATCGCCCGAGAAATGCCGGCTGATCGAGCTCGGTCCCGGTCGGGGAACCCTCATGGATGACGTTTTGCGTGTGAGTCGAATGTTCGATGATATACGTTGCTGACGTACAGACGCTGTCTACATTCCCAGGGATCAAGGATGCCATCAAACGAGTTCACCTCGTCGACAATTCGGAGAAGATGAGAGCAATCCAGGCGGACAAGCTGGGCAAGCGGTGTGCGGACCTTGGAATCGATCTGACATGGAACGACCAGTTTGACGATGTGCATCCGTGTACGTTCTCCTCAGTGTGATCTCGCTCTGCTGTATGGCTGACCACAGCTGACGAGTACACCATGTTCATCGCGCATGAGTTTTTCGATGCGATGCCGATCAACCTATTCGAGGTGAATTCTGTCTCGTCTTCTGACCTCATAGGCCTGCTGACGACAGCGCACCGCGGATGGTTTCCGTGAAGTCTACGTTGACACCGACCCGGCATTCGACCCGTCCTTGCCGACGTCTGCGTCGAGCTCAGGGCTGCGCCTCGCCCTCTCTCGCGAGGCTAACACTCTCTCTTCAATCTTGCCGACGACGTCGCCTCGATTCGAAAAGATTCCAGTCGGAGCACGTGTGGAGATCGCGCAGGACTCATTCAAGATCATGCGCAAGGTCGGGGAGATCATAGGCTCGTCCGAGGGGAAAGGCGGTGCGGGATTGATCATTGACTACGGCGCGGCGAAGACGTTCGACTCGAGCTTCAGGGTGAGTCATCCCATCTGCTTTCGGGAGACTGGCTCAACTGCAGGCGTTCAAGCAGCACAAGATCGTCGATGTCTTCGAAGAGCCCGGAACAGCCGATCTCACGGCGAATGTGGACTTCGAGTACCTGAAGGAGTCGCTGGCCGGGACTGGTGAGCCAGAGTTCAGCTTATGCGATGACAGACTGACGGCAGGCACAAATCCGCTTGGCCCCATCCCGCAATCCATGTTCCTGCTCCGACTGGGTCTCGAGGCACGGCTGCGCAAGCTGATAGACACGGCTACGACCTTAGAGCGCAAAGACGATATACGTAAAGGGGCCACGAGGCTGATCGACCCGCTGGGCATGGGCAGTCAGTATCAGGTCATGGGTATCTCGGCGACCCCGGAGGGAGAAGAGGTTTACCCGTTCCCTTTGTTCACTCCGCCTGAGCTGGCAGCAGAGAGGCCAGAAGGCGAAGAGAAGAAGCCGGCAGTGCTGACTCCGTTGTGAGCGGGGCCCGAGCTCTCTATGTAGCATGATCGTTGCATGTCGTCATCGATGCGTTAAAGGATATCCTGCGTGGGCGACTAGGCCACGGTGAATGCGTTCGCGCTGAGCGCTTACGAGTCAAGCTTCTTGACCCTCTCCTCCAGGTCCTTCATTCTCTTCTCCATGCCCTCCCAGTTACCCAGTATCGTCTTCCCCGCCTCGTCCAGCCCTTTCTGCACGCCCTCCACCACGGCCTGCAATTCTTTCACCTCTTCAACGCCTTTCCTTTCAGTCTCCTTCAAACGCGCAAGTCCCTCTGCCACTCCGCCCGCCGCAGCATGCAGGCCTGACAAACTGCGAAGCCGGGCCAGAAGGGGCTGTATGATCGGCAAGAGCGGGTCCAGGCGCGGTAAAGTGGCGAACAGGGCCTGAAGGGCTGTGTAGTCCGCATTGGAGAGCGTCACGTTCTTGTCGCCCGGCATTGGGTGGGTGGATGATCCGGCGGGTTGCCGACGAGCGGCAGCGGCCGCTCGGTCCAGATCGACCAGGAGGAGCTTGACCCGGCGGGAGATGGCGTCGAGGTGGCGCGGTTGTGTAAGAAGGGTCAGGATGTGGTCTTGCTTGTTGAGGGTCGTCGAGAGGGGTGCGGACTGAACGTTAGCTGAGCAGACTCCAGGGGACTGGACGGCTTACACCGTCAAGCGCGGGATCTAGGGGCCCGATGAGATCCTCCAGCGTCGCCAGCCGCTTGTCAATCTCGGACAGGCCCGCTTGCTTGCCGTCGTTGACTGGGCCCTGTGGCTCGTCTCCATCGCCTTGTGTCGACCCCACAGGTTGCGACAGCTTCTGCAGACGGCTCTTCCACTCTGTGCCCCCAATAGCGCCAGTCCGTGGCACCTCCCCCGCCGCGACCGCCTCCAGCCGGTCCTTCAACCCCGCCAGCTCGCCGACGAGGTCTAGCGGCTCTCGTGGAGGTAACACACTCCGCCGCTTGCCTGGCACGTCCTCCTCCACGCCCCGCTCGTCCGCGGTCCCACTCCGCCTTGATTTGCCAGAGCTTGACGAAGGCCCATCACGCAGCTCCGCCTCGACCTCCTCCAGCTCGGCCTTGAGGCGACGCAATCTCGCACCGGGCGTCTCGCGAGCAATGAGCCCTTCGTCCGATGACGAAGATGACCGGTGCCGGTGTGAGGGCGGCAAGCGCGGGCGGAAAGATATGTCTGATGGATCCCGTCGGACCCCTCGACCGAACACCCTTTCTGCTTTGCGGCGAGCTGGCAAGCCCGATGCGTCGATCAGCTCCGAGTGAGGTTTGATTGGTAAGTCGTCATCGTTTATCCCGTTGTCTTTCTGCCCATCAGCCTCGTTTGCTCCAATTGCGCCACTTCAAGATCGCGACGTACGGGCCGAAGGATGGGCTCGGGGTCGTCGGAGGTTTCGAAGATATCAGCCGCTGTATCCTGTCGTCAGCTGCTTCCTATAGACGAGCGTAAGAGCTGACTATATCTGGCAGACCATGGTATTTCGAACTCATGCCGGTGTCGCTGGGATCATCAACGTTGCGCGGTGCGAGCGGAAAGCGAGGTGCAACAAGTGGCCTGGACAATATCAGACCGACGCGCTCGAGCCCCGGGTACGCGTGCAAAAAATGTAAATGTACACCCCACTTAGACTGACCCGGATATTAAAGTAGGCGACTGTCTTTTGCCGAAGCGGTCGCTCTCCTTCGTCTCCCCCCTCACCCTCCCCTACAGCCTCAACAGCCGACCGAACACCTTCTTCGGCCAGCTGCTTTGTACATCATGTCTGCCGACCACACTTGTGAGCTCTCCACGGTCTAGATTTCACAGCTGACAACCAGTCCCCATTCTCAAGTTCCATGTCGTCGAGTCTCTCATACCCCGTTTCAAATCAGCCAACTCGGATGTCAAGTGGAATATTCAGTGAGGCTACACCACAAACACATCCATAGAGCTGATGGAAAGCAACGGAACAGGGTTGAGCATCACGTTCAAGGTGCACCAACCGGACTATACCGAGGTGGAAGTCAAATCGCCCGATGGGAAGATCGAGGTGGGTCGTGCACAAATCTCCCACGACCGAGATGCACATTGGCCGTAGCTCACGAGCAGTTCAGCCGGAAGATCGCGTCCAAGGCTTCGAGTCAGGCACCCTTTGCGCCCATCATGACGCACGCGCAGGAGCGCATCCTGTTCAAGTACGCTTGGCCTATGGGCTCGAAGTCAACCGAGGTGAGCGGGTCCCGCTGTGGCCCGTTCAATACTACCTCAGATTGGTGCTGACAGCCATCGAGACTAACGAGCGATTTCAAATCCGACTCCCGGACGTAGCGACTGCGAGGCGTGTCGGCGAATTGCTATCTCCTTGCTTCAACGGAAATCCTGCGCCGAGTCCCGCGAAGAAGCGTGCAATCGCGGCTGCGTCCCAACAGAACGCCGAGTCACAGACGCCTGCAAAAGCCCCTTCGCCCCCTCAAGGCCTTCCTGCGAGTCGAGAAAGATCCCAGGAGAGGTCCTACCCCGAGACATCGGACCGATCGGTGAAGTCCTCACGTCGACGAGACTCGCGTTCCGCGTCGCCTGTTTCCCTCCCGGACCGTCATGTCGCGAGGTACCGCGACACACCTCCCTCAGAAGATGAGATATCGCGCGAGACTGTCCGCCCCGATTCCACCAAGAACGAAGCTGCGCATATGCGCGCGTCATCGGTCAAGGGCGCGTCCGACACCCCCTGCCTCCCTGGACAGGCTGAGGGCGTGAGATATCCTGCGGTGCCGCAGATACCGATGTCCCGACCTCAACGCCTGGGAGTGTCCGGAAATCTTTCGCTCGAGGAAGCGAAAGACCAGGTCTACTACCCTGCGCTTCAGCCAGCGTCGAGCCAGCCACAGTTGCCGAGTCAACCCCTCATAGACCTGACCGGCTCGCCTCCCACGTCGTTCCTGCGTGAACCCGATGCCGAGCCCTCAATGTGGCGAGACCTATCCCGCTCCAGCACGCCTGACAACCTCATCCGCCTGAACTCTGGGCTAGTCGACAAAGCGGGACGACAGGACCTGGAGTCATATTCCGCGATGAGCGTCATGCATCCGACAAGCAGGATGCGGGCCGAGAGCGCCTCAACGCAAAGTCCGGAAGCGGTATGTGCTCAGCGCGGCATGTCGTGTCTAGCACTTGGCAACGCTCATGACAGGTAACAGGACCGAACTACAATATCACCACTGCCTACTCATACAACGCGCCTTTGCCGACGTGGCCGCCCATATACCCTACTCCTGTTTCCGCGATACCCTACATGCCTGCTGGTCAACGATTGTACGACCTTCGCTCTGACGATCTCGAGATACAGCTCGAAGCTTTCATGCGCGAGCGCGGCTTGGAAGATCTCGTACGAGACCCGCGACGGGTCTGAAATCGCTGATACAAGGTCATCCGAATCGCGGAGATTCTGTCCCGTCGCAACCCTTGTAACACTAATCGATTCCCGTTCCACCCAGCTCAGTGGTCCAGCAGTCAAGGTCGTCCTGCCTCAAGTCAAACCTCTCAATTCTCGCAACAACCCCTACACCACTCTCAACTGTCTCCTGTCCGTGAACCACAAGCCTACCGATCACCAACGAACCCGCAGCCTCGATATCCTCACCAGCAAGACTTGCCAGCATGGATGCAACAGCCCATGCCTCAACACCACACTGAATCACAAGCCGAAGACGCCGACGAGAGTGGTTTAAGCACCGCCGATACGACGCTGGACGACTTCGAAGCGCAGATGAACAGCTTCTGATTCTAACCACGACACGCAAGCGAGACTGGTGACCAGAGGATTCGAGAATGGCGGATCACGGCTCGAGTAACAATGACTTTGTAACGAACTCACGACAGACAATCTGACTACGGATTCGAAGACCATGTTACACAAGCTTTTAGACGCATAGGGATCGTGATGACATTATGTTTCTGAATGGTTACAAAAGGTTTCGCTTCCGAGGTGGGGGAGATCGTGAGCGGGATGGGGAGGCTGACCGGCTTGGCGATGGTGGTCGTCTCGACTTTGCATCCTCCTCGTACCGTGATACTTTCCGTAGAGGTCGAGGACGGAACCGTTCGTCCCCTTCGTCCACTTTGCGATCGCCAGAAGCATGCCCATGTCGTTCTCGCCGTGCCTTGTGATGGCTTCTTGGCGGATCCTCAGCATCTTCTGATCGTTCGCGATGTCGTCCGTACCGCCTTCTGCGCCTGTCCCCTCCCTCCTCGCTTGATCCACCATCGGTATCATCTCCCGGTCCGCGACGATGCCGTCGGAAGCCGTCTCGATCCTTATCGTTGCCCTCCACTCTCCTCCGCACGTCCCTCTCCAGCTTCTCGACACCGTCGTCGCTCTCGTCGGCGCTCGTTGGCTCCTCTTTGCCCGTTTTCCACGTCAACTTCGCCTGGCATCTGCTGCACAGCTTGACCTTCACCAGCGCCTCCTTCCGTTCGCCCGCTTCTTCGTAGACGAACGGCAGCTCGAACGCCCGCAGAGCCGGCATACGTGACCGCTTGTGGCGCTTCTCGGACCTGCCATAGCCCCTCTCGGAGACGGAGGGACCCGGGGTCGATGCGTCCTCCCACAACGCCTCGTTTCGCCGCGGAGAGGGCACAGCGGGTCGGTGGTACTTGCACCGAAGGGAAGCGCAGGTATCTTCGCCTATGCCGTCCACGACCTCTTCGGCGGTCCGCCAGCGAAGAGCCAAGCGCCGGGACTTGAAGTGTTTCAGGTCAATCTGGCGTGAGCACAACCTCAAACGCATCATTCACGAGGCCAGATGGCGGAGAAGAGAGAGATCCCGCACCAGGGCGAACTCCTTGAACAGCTTGCTCTCGTAGGCCCTCGCCAGCCGTTCTTCCCAGCTGACCTCGCCTGGCTCCTCGTCATCGCGAATGAAACTGGCATCAGCCCTACTGAGCAGCACCGAGCAGATCCGAGATGACCGACCGGTGGTTCTCCTTGAGTACATCCCACTCCGACCGCCGCACCTCGGGTTCGGCCTCTCGCCCGCCATATCTCCCCACCAGTTGCTGTTCCCTCTGGAATGCGTTGAGTCCGCCTAGGTTTGGTCTGAACCGAGGGTCGAGCTTGTTCGTGTTTGAACTGGCGGGGGGACCGGACAAGAGCTTCCCGCTCGTCTTCCAGCTCATTCCGTGTCGGCGTGACAGGCGGTGTAATGGAAAGGGAGACTGGCAGGTACACCTGGCGGCCGAATGTAACCGGATGATCGAGGTCGCGAGAAGATTACGTAAAGCGTAGCGACGGACTAAGTCTTTGTTGACGATCGTGATTCTGAGCAAGCTTCTTGCACACTAATCATACATACGCGTTGGCGGGGGACTTGGAGCGTCAGGTCAGACTCTCGCTTCCATCTCATTTCGCTCTCTCTGTCGTCGGCGGATTTGGAGGATTGCTGCAGATCGGTTGCCGGAACGGAAATCTCGGACGCGACGCGCTTCAGTCCAGTCATCCCATTCACCTGTCCACTCGTTTGGCTTCAGCACTCGCAGAGACGGCACGAGACCTGATGGACCGGTGATATGGCATGACGACCCTCCGCCCCTCACTTCCTCCCTCCTCCTCTTCATCTGCCTCCTCGGCCCCGCCTACCGCCAGCATCCCCGCTCAATCCCCCGCCGAAACGATCAAAGTCGCAGGATGTGGCGTCGGGCCG
>JAHXHD010000501.1:0-46227 GCA_019857685.1 Papiliotrema terrestris
GGGCGTCTGAGAGGGGCCTGGAATCGTGTTAGAGAAAAATGTGGTCGCGGCAAAAATACACGGTCTTCAGAAGCTCGTACGTCGTATGCATGACCGGGAGGTATCGTGTCGTGTCGTCAAGAATGTCCATACAAAGTCTGACCTCGCCCGCTTCCGCATTCGGGTGTATTGCCCTCCGCCTGGTTCCATCTCGATCCCGTGGCCTGATCGCATCCCCATCCTTCCGTCCGAAGCCTAGCTCGAGATGTCAAGCGTCCGGCCTTCTCTCACGTCGTGAGCTTATCGGCACGCTCCGGCTCGCCATCGTTGACCCGCAATGTCTTTGCGAATTCAACGTAGTTGAACCTGCCTTGTCGGTCGGTGAAAGGACCCATGAAGAGTCGGTCGATCTGGGCGTCAGCTGCTCGCAACGACGAAGGCCTGATATCTGCGGCAGCCATAGAGACTCACCTCCTTGTCCGTCATCCTATCTCCCAACTCACTCAACCATTTCCTCATCTCCCTCACATCCACCCATCCTTTATCGCCTTCGTCAAAGCAAGCAAATGCCTCCAGTATATCATGCTCTGTATCTAGCTCGAGCAGATGCTCTCCCATCATCGACAAGAACTGGGTGAAGTTGACGCCAGAAGTGGTATCCGCGCGGGATGTGAGCAGCGTTTTCAACAACGTCGGGGACGGTGTTTGGCCTGAATATCAGCACTCTGGGCCTTCCAACCGCGCCTCGTCGAAAGCAGCAGCGTACCCAGATTCGAGAGCATGATCTTCAGGTCGTCTTCGGATATGCGCCCGTCCCCATCCTGGTCGATCATGTTGAACGCCTCCTTGAACTGCTTGACTTGTTGCGAAGTAAACATTGTAAAAGCCCCACCGGACGGCTCGCGACGCTCATGCGAAGAGCGCTTTGGAGCGGTGGAGGCATGCCCCAG
Source organism: Papiliotrema terrestris (assembly GCA_019857685.1). Taxonomy (NCBI): domain Eukaryota; kingdom Fungi; phylum Basidiomycota; class Tremellomycetes; order Tremellales; family Rhynchogastremaceae; genus Papiliotrema; species Papiliotrema terrestris. The sequence continues at coordinate 930 of JAHXHD010000501.1, forward strand.
GCCAAGCATCGCCATCTTGGACATGATGGATGGGTTGGTGGGATGTGATGAAGGCTGATGAAGGGCGGATGATGGAAGACGATGCTAATTGATGGGTCCATGTTGAGGTGGTCATTGCCGTCCCGGCGCGTCGCGTTGATTTTGCCACCCATCCTGCTGAGTTTCAATACATCTCGCTGGCTGCCGGCGCAAAGCCCTTTGGGCTATGATTGCGTACACATGCATGGAGTAATGCCACATACTAGCGGCGCTCTGCGTGTTATTGGCATGAATGATCATGGAGATACGTGCGCTCGGGTCGAAAGGTGACGATGCTGACCGACAGTATGACAGCTGCGGCACATGAGAGTAGGGCGAGGGGGTCGCAACACGTAATGGGCTGGGCTAGTGGGACTGACGTTGTACTTGATGGGCTTGGGATTGAGCGTAGTCAAGAGGTAGCAGCATCTATATACGTGCGCAGGCTGTCGGGCTTGCGGGCTGGGTCGCCGGGCACGCACAGCACCATTATGCCGTGCCGGCGATGGTTCGGACCCCATGATCGGCATACGGGTTGCCTGGGATCGAATCGACCACATCTGTAGGCGAAGAAGGCTCACTGATCCTTCGACCACAAAGGGGAGCAATAGAATGTGGAAGAGGCGCGGTCCACCTGCTTGCCGCGCCACGCCACGCCGCTTCTTGACGCGTGAGGGTTGGTATACTTTGCGTCATCAAGGTGACTCATCCGCTTGGCAGCTTGCTCAGCCGCTGCTTGATCGACAACTCGTGAGGTCCCCGCACCGACTGCACAGCAGACAGCTGATTCAGCTCGGTGGAGGGAGATCGAGGCACATATAGCCTCGAGCATGCACGCCGGACCAATCTGAAACTCTTGACCTCACTGGGCCCATCTCCACAACGCCGCCCCGCTAGCTGGCTCATAGCCCCGCTCCCTTGCGCGTGCCCATCTCGCTCCACCGCAGTCGAGGGCTCAAAAGCGCCCCCTCCCCTCTGCCCCTCTTATCTTCCACCTCGGCCTGGTACCAAAGCGCTGCTTGCCCGTTACTCGTGATCCGCTACAATGCCCCGGTTCGAGTTCAAGGATTACAAGCCGTGGGGCGGCAAACCGACCGCATACGGCCAATCGGTCAGAGTGCGCGACTTGGTCTACATCAGCGGCCAAGGTGAGTGCGCAGGGGGAGGTAGAATGTAGCTCAATCGTAGGCGGCTGGAAGAACGACGGGTCCTACGCGGACGATCTTGCTCAGCAGCTCGACGACGCCCTGGACAACGCCGACAAAGCGCTCAGAGACGCCGGGGCGACGCTGCAGGATGTTTTCAAGGTGAGCCGCTGGCAATCGCTGCGCTGACCGCAGTGGACCGTCTACGTCGTGGGCTTCACCAACGAGACAGCGCAGCGCTTGATCGAAATCATCTCGCACCGGTACCCCCCTGACCAAGTCCCGCTCCTCACCGGCATCGGGGTCGTCTCGCTCATGGAAGGGCAGCTTGTGGAAGTCGACGGGATAGCTCAGGTGCGAACGTAGTCGTCTCGCCAGATGCACGCTCGTCACGATGAATTGCATTTCGTTGGCTATGGCCGGTACCGGAAGGAGTTGAAGGAGGATGCGCTTGGTGTTCGTTCTAGTATAGAGAAAAGATGAAAGGTCGAATCCGACGGCACCCATTTACTGCTGCTTGCACTCGGGGTTGGGTTGAGCGGCCGCCTCAGCATCGCCAGCCTGCAATCACTTAGCGGTTAGCCATGCAGTTTTCGCAACTTGGCCAAACCCACCTCGTCATCGTCGTCCTCGTCCTCAAAGTCCTCGTCAAAGTCCTCGTCGTCCTCCTCATCGAACCCGTCCTCGTATTGCAGCGCCTTGCCGGTGAAGAAGTCGACCGCTCGCGGGACGATCTTCTCCTTGAACTCCTCGCCGAGTTGGTAGTCGGTCTCGAGCCGGGCGTCCAGCTCCTCGAGCTCGTCCTCGTCGACGTCCTCGCTCTCGAGCGTCTCGGGCGAAGGTGGTTGAGGCGGCTTGAAGAAGTTGAAGAAGGAATCCGTGTCAACGACCTTTCGCACGACGCGGGTTCGGCCGGTGGCTGCGGTGAGCTCCGTCTTGTAAAGTTTTGCGCGCGACCCACCCTTGTTCCTCTGCTTCTTGACCTCGGTCTTCTTGGTCAAGTCCTTGTCCTCCTTCCACTTGATGTCGTGGCCAATGGCCCGGTCGTACACAAAGTCGCCTCCGTAGCCGACCTCTTTCTGCCGTCAGCGGACATCGGCGCGGCATCACCCACCTGGTAGTAGTACGTCTTGACCAGCTCAGAGTCGGAGAAGTAGTCGTTGGGGCCGAACTTGAAGTGCAGCTTGAAGCCCGGCTGGTCCTCGTCGAGGTAGGATACGCGGATATCTTGGAGCGTCTTCAACACCTGCGATCAGCCATGTTCCCGGTCAAACAACCCCACCTCCTCATCGCGGTCCGTGATCGTCTCCGAGATGGGGACGTGGTTTCGCAGCGCCGTCAACCAGAACTCAGGGATACCGGCCGCGGCCTCCTTGTTGTCGTCGTCCACCTCGGTCACTCGTGCGCCCTCCTCCTCGTCCTCGTCGTCAGAGTCGGCCGCCTGGCCAGCCTCGACCTCGGCGTCGGTCGGCTCGGCCTTGCCCGAGATGATGGCTTCACGTCGCTCGTAAAGCGGGGCGTATCGCTCAAGGAACTGGTCCTGTCAGCGTGCCACGTCTGACCACGAGGTCTGTCCAACTTGCCTTCTTCTCGAGCATCAGAATGGCCATCTGGAACTCGCTCTCGATCTTGGCGTGCTCGACCTGGACACCCTTCAGGCCGTCGATCCTTCGCCTGACCGCGGGCGGGAGCGACTCGATGTAGCCGGACGAGCGACCGATGAGCTGGTCAAATTTGTGCTGCGCGAGCGCGAGCAACGCGGGGTTCTGATGTAAGCGCTTGGGCAGCTTGCAAACGCGCGGGGGCCTCACCTTGGCGAGCAAGCTGGCCGGGTTGGCACCCACATCCTCGTCGTCCTCCTCTTCACCCTCTCCGATGTCCTCGACCTGCGGCTTACCCGCGGTGGCCGGTCGGTTCGCGAGCACCTGGGTGTCCAGCGGGGTGTTCTGGGGCGTGGGGGCGACGTCGAGCGTCTCCTCCGGTCGGTTGATCTGCTGAGATTGGGACATGGTGTGGTAGGAGGTGGGGTATTGATAGGTTGTACGACGAGGTGGCGAGGAAAAGCTTATGGCTTGTGACAAACGTTGTCGCCGCGCTGGCTGGTGCTGGGCTAATCATGCAACGCCCGAAAGCGGGACCAAAATCAACACAACGCGTCGACATCGACGCCGCTGGGCACTTCGCCCTGGGCTACAACGGGAATTTCACATCCAAGCCCAGTGTGGCGGTCCGATCCGACCACCCCTCATCTTGCGTCATCCGCAACGATCCACAATCGCGCGCGCGAGAGAGACACTTTGTTGACCGCATCGACTGCATGCATACCTTATCTCTGCCGAGGAAATGACGGTGCAACCCGACGACGTGCTCGCGATCGACTGTCGAAGCCTCGACTTTGCGTTCACCGTCGAGGACGAGACGGTCTTGACCGATGTGAATCTGCAGCTCGCCCAGGGGTCGAGGTGTCTGCTGGTCGGCGCGAATGGAGGTGGGTTTTGCAAGCAGGAATAGGGCAATGGGGCTCGGGCTCGAGCTCACGGACAGCCGGAAAGTCGACGTTGCTACGGATTCTTGCCGGCAAACGCCTGACCAAGACCCGAGATTGCCGGATCCTGGGCCAAGATGTGTTTATGAACCCCCCGCACGGCGTGGTCTATCTCGGCACAGAATGGTCCAGCAACCCGGTTGTTCGCTCCGACATCGTCGTATCGGATTTCCTCGACTCGGTAGGAGGGTACAGGCACAAGGAAAGGCGGGATCGGCTACTCAGGATATTGGACGTGGACCTTGATTGGTGAGTGGGTCAAGTTTGGTCTTCCATCATGTTTTCTGCTTGTCGAGGAGTGGGGACGCATTATCCTCGGGTATGGTCAGGCAGACGGAGAAGGGCTCAGGTCGGGAGGTGCAGGACGACACGACACTCGCATGTCATCTGCGAATATGAGGCATGATTTGGAACATAGCTCGGGCATCCTCAAGAGTTGGTGATATGCGACTACCGTGCTAACGATAGGCATATGCACCAGGCACGCTATTTGGATATGCAGGCCGAGTCAGACCGCTGACTAACAGATCTCGGACGGAGAGCGACGACGAGTGCAGCTGTGCATGGGTCTCATGACTGAGTGGAACGTCTTGCTCCTGGACGAGGTGGGCGGGAAACAGGTATTTCCAAGGCGACTGGGCTCACTGCAGGTCACGGTCGACCTCGACGTGCTCGTTCGTTCCGACCTGATCGATTTTCTGATTTCCGAGTCCGAGACGCGCAAGGCGACCATTGTCTGTACGTTGCCGGACGAAAGTCATTTCTCTCTCCCAGCTGAGCCCAGACGCAACGCATATCTTTGACGGGCTCAACATCTTTCCCACGCACATCGCGCACCTGCAGCTGGGCACGACGCCCAAGCCGCTGTTTGAGTGGAGCCCTAGCGCGCGACTCGAGGACCTGTTCAAGCTTGCGCTCACGTGGATCCGGGAGGACAGGGACTTGCGGCGGATCAAGGAGAAGGAGCGGGGCAGGGTGCGGGGGCCACGTGAGGATGTGAGCGGTGCTACTGTGCGTCGATTCGATCGCTGACCCGACAGACGCGCGACGCCAAGACGTTTTTCGAAAAGTACGACTACGCGCACTAGAGAGGGTTTTTAATTGCCCACAGGGTGGAGGGGAGGTCGTGGGTGTGGGGCTCCTATCGGGGACATGCGGCCGGACGCCCATGACGACGGTGGCGATCTTTCAACAGCACTTTTAGTTTCAACAGGTCATCACCATTGGCCCCCTAGCATGGCATCAACTGCATACACGTCGACGGGTGAGGACGCCAGGGCCCCTCCATGAGCACGAAGTGGAGCATCTGTCGCATGTGTAGCAAGTCCAGCGAGCATCACGACGCGATGGCTGCAGATTGTGATGGGCACAGCACCGCCAGGTACCGCGCCGTCATTCTCGTTTGCATTCAGGGCCCGGCATTCCCGTGTTTGACATCGGCAACTGCACGTTCCGGCATCGTCCGTTTCACCTGAACGTTATTGGGTCCTAACCCATCGACCCCTTCCCCCCCTTCCAGCCACCCTCAAACAATGCTGGTGCCGATGTCAAGGGATGACAAGTGGTGCACCAGGTCGGATCGTGTCGTCAGAGGTCTGTATGCGATGCATGACACGTTCGTCCTTTGCAACGATCAAAGGGCGGTCGAATATAGCATCAGCGACGCCGTCAGGGACGCCGCTTCTGGTACACGGTGCCTGAGAGGCGTCGATGCAGCTTATGGCCCTTTTTGCCTCCATTCAGCCAAGCATTCACGTCTGCCCACGCCAACCGGGCTTACCTATTCACACGGGCATATAGGTCATGGCCATCGCCATCGTCCTATCACCCTTTCTCCCCTTGCTTCTGTACGTAGACCGTTCGTGCGCATCATTTGTACTATCAAGCTCAAAGGTTCCATAGCGCGCGCGTCGTACTCGACACGACGTTCTCCGCCGATCACTTCCGCACGCCTTCCCTGCCATCGCATCGACGTACGCCTGTTCCTCCCTCCCGGCCACAAGGCTGCTCTACCTAGCACATCCCGCCCTTAGTCAGCCGCCCCACCGGACGTTGTACCACACACTCCTTTGTTCGCCGGCTGTCTCCCCTCTGGAGCCGGCACATTCCCTGTCATCGCCTTCGGAATCAGCATCGGCAATCCTCCTCGGATCGCTACATCGGCCGCCGGGAGAGTCTTCGCCGAAGCATCATCGCTCCCGTCACCTTGGCCCACCTGCTCACCGTTGGCATCATCACACGTCACGCCCCCGAGAGTCGATCATCACTGCTACTGCGGAGATTAGCATTAGGGCACACCCAAAAAAACGTGCTTGTTCTACGCTAGGACCCTATCCCCTGGCCTGAAGGGGAACGTCGCTCGGTTCGTGGATAAATTGTTCATCTCCCAGTTCACACTTGTTCGGTTCATACATCACCATCGACGGCAGAGTCATCGCCAGCCCCGCGCTCTGAGTCGGCATTGACACACGTCAAAAGTTGTGCCATTGCGATCGACTGCAATTTCGAATCACTTTCGCATCGCCGCCCGGACGACAACCCACACCACTGGGCGCTTGTTAAAGCCCGAGCTGTAGAATCTTGCTGCGCCGTGTGAGATTCGCATCGCCCCGCCGCTTGGATCGGAAGGAGGACCGCACGCAAGGAAGCGACTCATCATCAAGGTGAGCACACTGAGACTTCCTTGCCATTTCACATCATGCCATCGCCGAAACCATGACGTCGAGAGGTCTCACCTTCTCACCTTCGCTCGTTCTTCTCTCTCTCGTCCGCCTGTCTGATACAATGGCTGACTCTGTCTCTCAGGCCCACCTTCTCTTCCCTCCCTGTCGCTGCTTCCAACGCTCTGCCCCCCGGATACGTGACATGAAGTAGCATTCCCGCCAAGAACGCAGAAAGGACGAAACGAAGAGATCCAGCCGGCCGAGAGCTGGTAAGTGTGCTCCCGTTCCGTTCGGTCGCCGAGCGACTTTACCCCTTTGTGGTCGGCTCATGCTGCGCAGATCGTTTTCTCCCATCGATCGGCACCGTGTGCACCTCAGCTCCTTTGAACCGCCTGACAGTCCGCGAGCATTCGTCACCGTCAAAAGGTAGCGTTGCCGGGGCCATCTCGTAAGCTCTCGCTGGCCGCTTCTTCCTTCGCTTCGTCCCCGCTCACAGCAGCATCATGACCGAAGTAGCTCTCCGCCCCCCTGCGGCGTTCCCTCGCCCGACCTCTCTTTACCTCCCGCAAGTAGACAACACGCCCGCTCTCGTCCGTGCCTCGTCGTACTCGCCCTTCCCTATCATCGCGGGCGCCTCGCACGACCCGCACGGCTTGGACAAGTTCTTGCTTTCCCCGGACGACCCAGCATGGCTATACTCTGACCCTCTCGCCGCCGACGCGCTGGTCCCGCTCAACGACGAACCCGCCGCCAAGCCGAAACCGCTAAAAAAGGTCCGCTCGTTCTCGATGCTGCATCGCCCGTCCCCTTTGTCCCAGTCGTCGACGGCACCCGACAGCCCAACGAGAAAGCGCAGCAACAGCGTGGACTCTGCCACCAGCTTGGACCTCCCGCCCGCCGAGATCAAGCCGGAGCCCAAGAAGAAGTCGTTCATGTTCCGCCGCAAGTCGGGTGTGCTGGACGAAACGGATCTCCCCGCTGAACCTTCCACGCCGATGACGTCCCGCTCCAACTCGAACCAGAGCGTGGTCTCGTCGGCTAGCTCGTCGACCTCGAGCGAGGGCGTCAAGACGCCGAGCGAGACGGCTCCCGAGGTGGAGCTTGCCGGAAAGAAGCTGGCTGTCGCCCTGGCGGCGGCGGGAGCAGGCGACAGGGCGAAGAAGGGCAGCTGGCGGGGATGGCTCGGCGGGAAGCGCTCAGCCAAGGCCTCGTCGGCGCCAGGTTCCGGCGCTGTCACGCCATCTGACTCGCCCAACGCCAGCGTCCTCGATGTGAGCGTGCCGCAGGTGACCCTTACCCCCTCTCCTGACATCGCCACGCCCGATCGTGGACCCATCATCGACCAGATGCGCAGACTGTCCTTCACCAAACTTGGCCAGCTGCGGAACCCCTCGCCTCACCCGTTGGCCCTCACGCTCAAACGCCAGTACTCCAATCTTCCGGACGAAGTTGCCATGTCGATCCAATCCGGCCAGCGCATCTTCCCCTTGTCGGTCAACGCGCACGACCGGGCAAATGGGTTGATACCCATGCAAGGTGGACTGATCACGTCTTTGGGCGTTCGAAGCGTCCTGCGCAAGCTCGAGCGGGGAGAATGTCCCGACGATTCACCACGCATCCGCCGTCGTTCTGACCCGATGATTCTGCGCCGGCCTCGAGGGGTTCTGGACTTTGTCGATCGAGCGCCGTTTGAAGAGCGAAACATCGTGTTCTACCCGAACGGAACGTACTCGCCCATCAGCATGGCACGCCCGGGCTACGGCGTGTGGGATCTGGACTTCTCAGCCTACATCCTGGCCCTGTCTCAGGTCGACGCCTTGCCGGGTGTGCCGTGGCCGGGCATGCCTCGTGCGAGTCTGGGTCCGGACACCATGCCCGTGGTGTTGGCGTCGCCGGATAGCGAGGTAGAAGAAGTGCTGGTCTCGCCCTCGCAGGTTGTTGTAGAGTTCGCCGCCGAATCGCCCGTCAAGATCGCGCCCCTGTCGCCTCCCAAACCCGCCTCCCCTGTGCAGCCCGACTCGCCAGTCTGCGACCCTGCCCCCACCAAGGTGGACGTCCCGACCCTGCCCGAATCCTCATTCAAGCCGACCAGTGCCGAGAAGATGGTTGCGAGCTGGGACGAGAGCGAAGACGAGGAGGAGGATGACGACGAGGACGAGGCGCCGCTCGCAATACTGGTGAAGAAGCCCACGCCTATGCCGACTTCCCAGCCGGTCTCACCGCGGGAACGGACTCTGTCGATGCCGGCGAAGCGCGTATCGATCTCGCTCGATGAGGAGACGAGGAAGCAGCGAGCGATGGCGGAGGTCGCTCGAGCACGCGAGAGGAGAGCTCGAAATGCCTCGGGGGAGACTGAACGCCGTGCGGAGGCGGAAAAGTACCGCTCGTCATATAAGCGTGCCTCGTCGGCTCACGACCTGACAAGCCGGCGGCTCTCGACGGCGAACCCGTCTAGTTCAATGCTTGCGCCTCAGGCCAGCTCGCCGCAGCGACACCACCGTCGTGCGCAGAGCACGTACGAGACTGCTCCTCGACCGGGCACGACCCGCACGCCCTCTGCTCCGGAACGACTCCCGACGAAGCGATACCACTCTTTCTACGAGGCGCAGCCGAGTCTATCCAGGTCCTCGCCCATGCCGGTACCTGCGCAGCTTCCCATCACCCAGCCAGCCTTTTACGGCCCACCGTACCAAAACTACCCGATCGCCTACACACCGATGCCTGCATATGCGTCGCCGATGATGCACCCTGCGGCGTACCTCACCCACTCGTCCTCGCGTCTCAGCTTGGCTGTGCCGAGCGCTGCGCATCTCAAACCCCAACGACCCGTCTTGACTCGACCAACATCCACCAGCACCGCACGTCGACACCACGCCTAATCTCGTGCTTGGCCCACGACGGTAAGCCTTCGCACCTGGTCTCGCCTATAATTCCACGATCACCACGACCACGACCCACGACCGCCACGGACATTCTGCATCGCCCACCTCAGTCTCGCTTCATCGGACATTTTTTTCCTTCAGATAGACATTTCTCGCGCACTCTTGGCGCGCTCGTCTTTCCATGTCGCCTCATCTAGCTTAGCGCGTAGACCAAAACGGGCACAATGAGCCCATGCATGCATGTTGTGTTGCTTTCTGGGCGACGAGAGATGGCATCGGCCAAAGCCGACAGAGCACGAGACGGTTGAAACACGGTCGACACGGTGGGACCGGGTGAGACCGATAAGCGAACGGCCACTCCGAGCTCGCCGATGATCGTGCCCCGAACATGGCGAGCTCGGCCAAATTCTGTGATCCACCAGCGCAGGCCGCAACGTGCCCGTCGACACCGCTCGGAGTCCATTCGCCAAGGGTGATGCTGAGCCCGTCGAAAATCGTATGAAAGCAGGGCCGACGTCTTCTTGTCCTTTCATCCATCCCCAAATTCCACGACAACGTCAACAACAACCAGCGACGACGTATTTGAAGCTTACGGTGTGAGGGGTCTATCTGTGCATATCGCCACTCGACGTCATTTCTGTCAACGCACCACTAGCCTAGTCGGACAATGCTGCACCGCGGACTGCGCTTCGGCGGGTTCGCCTCGGCGCCTCTGCGTCGCGGCGTCGCTTCTTCGTCTAGACAGGCACCTGCGCGGAGACGGTACACGGCTCCGGCGGCCTTTGCGGTCGCCCTGGGCGGAACGGCCTACCTCGCCTCGCCCCTGGTCCTCGACGGCTCCATGACGGCGGATCCTTCGTCCCCCCCTCCCCCATCCATCCAGTCCGCGGGCCTCGGCGAGCTGCTCCGATCGTACCTCGTCTACACGCTCTGCTCCGTCCCGCTCCTGATCGACAACTCGCCCTCCCTCCTCCACTTCCTCACGCACTCGCCGATCCCGGGCCTCAAGTTCGTCACAGAGGGGGTCGTGCGCCAGACGTTCTTTGCGCAGTTTGTGGCGGGCGAGTCGGTCGCGGGATGCCGGGAGACGATGGAGAAGCTGCGTAGTCGAGGAGTCGGGACGATGCTGAATTACTCGGCCGAGGCGGATCTGGGCGTCGAGTTCGATGCGAAGAAGCTCGAGCAGGCGCGACTGGAGGAGGTCGAGCGGGCGCTGGACGAGGCGGGACGGTGGGAGCGGGATGTCGAGGCCAACGGAGGGATGGCAGGCTCGACGTCGTTCGCGCTCAAGATTGTGAGTTTGCAGTACGCAGACAGGCGAGGTGTGAGGCTGATGCCAGACCGGCCTGATCGACCCGGAGATCCTGCACCGCGCCTCGACGACCCTGCTCCGCCTGCGACCGCTCACGACGTCCAACGCGCCGTCGTCACCCTCCTCGGTTTCGCTTCCGCCGGTGCCGTACCCGGGTGGCCCGCTCGACTCGGACGCGAAAGTCGTCGCCCGGCCCGTGGGGGATGTCGCGGAGGACAATATCGCTCTGCTGTCGCTCAAGGGCGACCTGGCGTCCATGGGCGTCTTGGAGACCGACGAGGGGCTGAGGAAGGGCGACCTTGAGGCATTGAGCGCGTTGTGGGTCAAGCTCAGGTCGTTGGGCCAGCGGGCCCAGCGCAACGGGTGAGCTCAGTCAGCGTAGCGAGGAGAAATGCCCCTGACCCTCAGGGTGAAGCTGCTCATCGACGCCGAGCACAGCTGGTACCAGCCCTCGCTCGACGCTTACACGCTGCTCCTTTCTGAGGAGTTCAACAAGCCGCCCACGGACGGCTCGAAGTGGAAGGGTCCCTTGATCTAGTGCGTTCACCACGGTTCATAAGAGATCAAGGCTGATGAAAAGCGGGACTTACCAGTCGTACCTCACGCGTCAGCCCGCGCTGCTCCTCACGGCGATCCGCCACGCCGAGAAGAACGGCTACGCCCTTGGTGTCAAGCTCGTGCGGGGCGCGTACTTTGTGCAGGAGCGCCAGAAATGGAAGGAGGAAGGTCGTGAGGGTCCCGACCCGATCTGGCCCGAGTGAGCATCATCGGGTCTGTTCCTGTACTGTGCTGATCTCCAGTAAACCCGCCACGGACCTCGCCTTCAACATGAGCGTCTCGACTCTCATCTCGACGCTCGCTGCTCAGCTCTCCGGACCTCGCCCCGATCTCGCCCTGACGGTCTTCTTCGGCACGCACAACCCAGATTCCGTCTCGCGCGTCATTGGCGAGATGAAGACACAGGGCCTCGCTCTCGACGGCATGGATGGACGGCTCCGAGTCCGCAAGGACGTGCTGGGCAAGGTGTTCATCGCCCAGTTGTACGGGATGAAGGACGACCTGATGGACCTCGTCGTCAATTCATTCGAGCCCTCGCCGATGCCCATCGCGATGAAGTACATCGCATACGGCAAGCTGTCCGAGGTGATGCCGTTCCTAGGCCGACGGGCGATCGAGAACAAGAGTCTCATGAGCGGCGATGCGGGCGCCGCGGCCGAGAGGAAGCGGATCGTGGACGAGCTCAAGAGGAGGTACTTCTAGACAGGCTATAGAGCCGGCGAGGACGGTTTGAACTTTCGGGGGTCTCGCATGCGCCGTGGACTCTGATCATCCCCATCATATTGTTTGTAACATAGCACGAAATCATGCATTAATGTACTCGACATGCACGCAGGTCCTAGTGGACCAGCACGTAACGGCATGCCGCTGGGCAACGGCATCAGGATGTACCGAGTGACGAGTCCAGGGCGGGTCACTTCGGCTCGGACACTCCGGAGAGGATGACCACGGGAAGGGAATACGTCCTGAACCGCGGTCAAGGCAATGCCGTCTTTCAAGTGTGATAGGCTCGTCAGTCAACGTGCTGTCCTCTGTATAGCAAGGGTGGCACACGTCTAACGAAGCTTCCGAGCAAAGAGCACGTGTAAATGCCGGGGGGCGGCGCGGGGTTAGCGGATATTTCGGTGTTCTGAGGGTCCTTTAGGAGGGCCTACAGGTGACCACAACATGAATCTCCCCTACAGAGCAGTGCTCCGTCCCGCGGCGGCCAGCGCTGATAGGAGTGATCGTGTAGTGCTATATGCATGGTGCAATTGTCAATGCGGTGTCGTGATATCGTACAATGTGCCGTGAGGCAGGCTGATGCTGCTGTCCAACCCAAAAGAACCGCTCAATCCCAATGCCCGACTCCACTCCGCTCAGATCCTGCCGTTCCTGTGCCGCTTCACGCCGCCGATCAAGCCGCCGCCGCGGTCTCGGGTGTAGCCTCCGCTCCCGGCGATTCCAGAGCGGGCAACTTCTCCGGCGCATCGACTTGCGGTCCCCCCGCGACGTTCACGATGCTGAGCAGCTCCGCCAGAATCTGGTCAACGCCCACGTCCTTCGTCTCGATTGTTCTGGTCTGACCATTCTCTGCCCGTCAGCTCGCACCATGCGAAGACGTCAAGACCCGACGCACTCAGACTCAGTATCAACGAAGACGGCGCCAGCTCGCCCTTCTTCGGTTCCGACTCTGTGCTCGTCTCGTCGGCCTCGGCAGCGTCCACAGCTGAATCGTCCGCCGTCGTCTCTGTCTTTGCAGCAGCCGGCGCTTCTCCCTCCGCCGAGGCAGGCTTGATCTCTGGCGCCTTGCCTAACCGCGTGAACGTGAACGGGATGTGCGGGTTGTTGTATGCTATTTGCGGCGCGTAATGGCCCATAAACTGCCTGTAAAGTCAGATACATACTACCACATCGATTGGTCACCCACCTGGAGCCTATCGAGGTGTGCTTGGGGTGATAGCGGTACTCGAGCGAGACGACATCGAGCGGAAGCCGGATCGCAGCGGGGCCACTCGTCAAATGCGGCATGGCGTCGGCGACGGGCAGTCGGATCATTTTGCGCAGCGGCGTGAGTTCAACGGGAGTGCGCGTCGCCGCAGCAAGGGCTTGGCGTGCTTTGATAGAGCGGGACATGGCGGGGTGTATGACGAGGATGATGTGAGTTGGCAGGCGATCAATGGTGAAACGAGCTTGAAATTCCGGACAAGTCCCAGTGGGAGGGGTGATTCGTTTGATACCGCCCCCGAGGAGGGATGACGTGTCGACAAGACACCCGCCCGCCCGCCACCGCCTGTGGGCTATGCCTTGTCCGCTCTTGAGCCCCTGAGCGCGTAGTACGAATGTGATGCTGTACCGCTCGTTTTGGAAAGGTGCGCGTCGCGTTACGACACGCTTCCAGATTCCACTCCTCCTGTACGTCGTCCTCGATATTTCTCTCCATTCCGCGCTCCGTAAACAAAACCCCCATCCCACCGTCCCTCGACGCTCATTAACCTCGTAATCACTGATCGACCCGTCACTTACTCGTTGCACCAGACCAGGGAGATTTGGATTGGAATACTTGACCCCACCTCTACAATCCAGACCGCGCAGCAGACGGAAATAGACCATGAGCCAGCACCACGACAAGGACGTCGAGGCGTCCATTCCGCTCACCGTGCGTGATTCCCGTCCTCCAATGCACCCCGCACGCGATGAGCTCACCCGCAGGGCATGCCCCGAGCGTCGGATGTCGGCATGGACCTGTCCCATGGCGAGCGAATCGAAGTCAAGTGCGTATCGGGCTCGTCTGGCCTGGCACGTGTATCGCGGTGCTGACGGTGCAGGATCGCCGACGCTAGACCGCCGACGAACCAGCCCAAGAAGATTGTCATCCCCGCCTTCATCAGTGAGTGGCTCTCTCCGGTCTGGTATCCCCCATGGCGCCGGTGGCCCGTGGGAAGAGCTAGATCAACGAGTGTGCGGAATGGCCGGAGCTGACCTGCAGTCATCCCAATCTGGATGAGCTGCTCGATCTGCGTCATTCTCTACAACAGTGCGTGTTTACCAGTAACGGGCTTGCCGAGCTCACGCCAGAATACGTCTTCTCCTCGCTCAACTTCCCGTTCCCCGTCTTCTTGACGACGTGGCATTTGGCGTTCTCGGTGAGCGATGACCAGATCCAGTCAGGGTGTCGCTCACGCGCAGGCCATTTCGACGCGGATTCTGCAGAGGACGACGACGCTCGTGGACGGTGCCAGGGACATTGAGATGAGCGTGAGTCGATCGAAACACCAAGCCCTACGGCCGCTGACCCGCAGCGAGACCGATGGGTCCGATCGATTCTCCCCATTGGCGCGCTGTTCTCCGGATCGCTCATCCTGTCCAACTACGCCTACCTCTCGCTCTCGGTGTCATTCATCCAGATGCTCAAGGTGGGTTCCGGAGTTGGCAGACGCCGGGCGGTGTGAGAGGATTGACCACTGACCGCAGGCGTTCAACCCAGTCGCCATCCTGCTCATCTCGTTCGCGTTCAAGATCCAGGAGCCCAACTCGCGGCTGATCATCATTGTGCTGGTGAGCAACTCTCAAACAGATAGAACTGAATATCGCTAACTGCAGCTCATCTCGAGCGGCTGTGCTCTCGGTCAGCTAGAAAGATCTCGTTGTCCATTCCCAGCTGACGCCCAGCCGCGTACGGAGAGGTCCACTTTGAGCTCTTCGGCTTCCTCTGCCAGGTTGCTGCGCTTGCCTTCGAAGCTTCCCGACTTGTCATGATCCAGCTGCTGCTGCACGGCCTCAAGGTGGGTTCCGCCTCATTGTGGTAGCTGACCCCAGATGGACCCGATTGTTTCGCTGCACTACTACGCGCCGGTCTGCGCGGTCATCAACTTCTGCATCTTGCCGTTCACCGAGGGTCTCGAGCCGTTCTACGCCCTGCACCGAGTTGGTCTCCTCGTCCTGTTGACCAACGCCGGTATTGCTTTCGCCCTCAATGTCGCGGCTGTTTTCTTGATTAGCGTCGGATCTGGTCTTATCTTGACCCTTGCTGGCGTGCTCAAGGATATCGTCAGTGACACCGTCCTATTCAAAGTGCTCTGCTGACGTACAGCTCCTCATCACCGGCTCGGTCCTTGCCTTCGGTTCCGAGATCACTGCGCTGCAAGTTTTCGGATACTCGTGAGTGCCAACAATTGGTATCCCAAGCATGGCTGACTGGCAGCATCTCCCTCGGCGGTTTGATCATGTTCAAGCAGACCGGCGGCAAGTAAGTGCGGAGAGAGTGTTGATGCGCGGATGGACTGGATACTGCTGGACAATCAGTCGGGAGCAATCAGGGAGGGGTTGTGGATACAGACGGCGGGCAGCGGAGGCCGGCAGCGGATAGAGTTTTAGCCACTATTTGGGCCTTTGCTGGATCGCAGAATACAACAGTCACACCGAATTACATTAGATGAGCCCTACCAACACGGATCCATGCATACATCTACCGTGGAGCAATGGGCGCTCCACCGGACACGAGGGCATCCGGCTAGTGAAGACGTTTCGAGCCGGACCCCTGGCGAGTGTGCCCGCGTAGTCTTTGCGGGAATCGGTCATGGGTATAGGGGTGGGATGGAGAAAGAGGTCGACGCATGCCTCCGTCCCCCGCCGGGGGACCGAAAGGGCCCGATTGATGAGCGAATGAATGGAGCTCAGAGAGCGCGATCTTCCGTGCCCCTCGCCCTGTGGATCGTGTGGTCTTTGTACGCGACATGCATGGAGCTAGTATGGAATGTGACTGACCATGCATCGTGGTCCGTAGTGATGCAGAGTGGTATTTGACGGGGAGAAACGGGGCATTGCGGGTAAGCGTGTGGGATTGGGAAGACGGAGCGCCGAGCGAGTTGCAATTAGCTGGGTGGCAAATGTTGGAACGCGCATGGGAGCCGGTTCCCCCGTTCCCGGATCACGGCGAGGCCGGGCCGAGTTTTGCCAGAGCGGATATCTTTGCTGTCGGACGGTTTAGGGTGGCATGTTCGCTTCGTGTTTTTATTGCCTGATATCCGATGCCTCCTCATCATCACGATCATCACCATTCCGACGACGACTGGTGCAGTGTCATCAGCCGAGTCATCTTTGAACTCTTCTCCCGCAGCATCGATCGCTATTGCAAAGAGGACGATCGCGTGACGACGCAGGCAGAACAAGGCACACGACCACGAAGACGGATCGACGAGGCTCCATCGGAAACGGACCGGCTCACCGTCACCTGACCGCCATCTCTTTAGACCGAATTGCCGGTTTTAGGTGCTCCCTCTGTTCTGAAAGCTCTCCACCGTCTGAGACGCTCGTGCTTATCTCTGCATCTGCACTTCTGCATCCAGCAGCAGTTGCATCGCGGTGTCTGCTTCTGTAGTGTGGCCGTATCAAAGGTGAGCACAGAAGGCCATTGCCGCGTGATGTACCGGGAACGGACATGGTGGTCCGGGCAGGGGTGACGGCTCTGTTTGAGCCTGAGACCTGATGTCAGCATGGCGTCGGCGCCGGTATCGCCATCGCTCTCTCCGTTTCATGCGGCCGCATAGTTTGTCAATGTGATGCAACATGGCTCACTCCCAGGACCCACCGTTGCCAAATTCATCGACTTGACTTCCCGCCGCTCCCGGATCACCTCGTAAAGGACCCTCGTTACCTGTCCGGTTCATCCACTGGCGCCCAATCCACGCATCGCCCTTTCGATCGCTTCGCATCGCAGGAAAGGTATCTCGCATTACTTTGTCGTCTGATCACCTGTCTGCCGCTTCTTCAGCCGGCACGGAGCTCGCCATACGTATCAGGAAGCATTATATACACAATAACGGCCAGTTCGCTAACTCGCCTTGTCGGAGATCGACGTTTCTTCAAGTGTTCGCACCGCAAGAATTTTTCCCGCCCACGCACGACTACATCAACGTAGCATCTTCACGTCGATCAGGACTCACACTCCACAACCGATCACCATGTCCGCCGTAGTGTCGCACCGACCATCGCCCACCGCCTCGCCATCTCTCCGCGCCATTCCCTTTGCCCCCTCACCCTCCCCCTCGCCGCTACCAATGTTCGGCTCCTTGCCTGCAGCCGCACCCGCACCCTCCTCGCCCGCATCATCCTCGCCGCGCTCGTACGCCCGCGGTCCGCAGCCGAGGCCCTATGCCCTCCAGACGCGACTTCAGCAGAAGCGCGAGCCCATCGATGGCGACACGAAAGCCTTTGCCGACAGAGTCGTAGCTATCATTGAGGCGCGTGCGAGGCGAGCGCGCACCGGCGCCCTGTTCAACGTCGGCGAAGTGGACGAAAACAGAAAGATCCGCAGTCTCGGAAGCAGTCTCAGCGGCAGCTGGGAGATGGAGCGCGCAGAGTTCATCGTCGACATCCCCGTGTGGAGTCCCGGGTGTTTCCAGGGTGAGCAGGGCGACGACTTTCGGATGACCGGGCACTGACAACAGACCTGTCGACGCTGCACGCCCTGCGCGACCTGACCCTCGCGCACACGCACTCGCTCCTGTCGTACCTGTTGACGGAACACCAGATCCCGGCCTCGTACCGCCTCTTGCCCCGCTCCGCGACATCGCCCAACTCGGGACCGACCGCTTCCGGGTGCAAGCACCAGATCGGATGGGGATGTATCCGCCTCGCTCCCAGCATCACCTCGCCCGTGCAGCACAAGCGGGAGCTCAAGCCGGCCGTGAGGCGCACGAGCAGCGTCGTCGCTCGTCGACCGTCGATCAAATCACCGCGAAAGCCGCACGACCAAGACGACGAGGTTCCGCACTTCCGGCTTGATCTCGACAGCGCCATCGCCGACGATGATGAGGACGAGCACCCCAAGCCCGTCCAGCTGAAGAACGGGTTCCAATCCGGCGTGAGCAGCGACGACGAGAGCGAGGATGAGTGCGCGGATGTGACGGTCGCGAAGGAGGTTGAGAGGCGTAAAGTCAAAGAGGGGTGAGCTGGACGATGCTGCGCAAGGGCTGAGCTGATGGTAGTGATGCGTTCTTGATGACGCTCTTTGGTGCTCCGGCCCTGATCATGTGCTAGGCATCGACTCCACGGCAGCGCGGATAGCGATATGTTGTACAGTTTCCTCCACTCGACGCAAACCGCTCATCTGCCCCGGTTCATCTGTATCATACATCCTCGGAGCCGGGCGAAGCGGGTCCCTCGCAACGACCTCTCGTTCGGATTTTCCCGCGTCATAGCAGCTACCCCTGTCTCCACAAGCAAAGCTTCCCCAGCAACTCTACAGTATAGCTCCGCATGTATAACCACGACCTTGCTCGATGTGAGCCTCGTCTGTCACCGAGGGGTGGTCCACCGAGTTTCGTACATGAAACGGCTAGTGGAGTGGTCGAAAGGACGCATCGCGCCAACAAAGGAGTTTGTCGTTGATCGATGGCCGGGTTGTGCACACAAGACGGCTGGGTCGGGAGAACAAGATGTCTCTTCTACAGGATGATTCTACCCAACCTGCGTCCCCACTCGCGTCGGCGCCCCCTTGCGAGAAGCAGGCTATCAGCACGTCAAATCGGCCGGCCTGAACAGCTTCCCGGTCCGGAAGCAGAGAGAGACCAAGAGACCAGCCCGAGGGTCACCGCGACACAGACACAGGACAATGTTGATGAGCGGACCACTGCACAAAGCACCACCCAGGGGGAGACTACGGAGGGGGAGACAACATTGAGGCCGACGACAGTCGGGCCAGGTACGACTACCACGAACCGAGCAGCCCCCACTCCTACCGTGACCGTGGGCAGTTCCACTTCGTCCCGTGCCGCTTCATCATCGGCAGTACGGGGTCAGGCAACATCCGCCAGCCATTCTTCTCAGGCGACTGTGGCCTCGGAGACTGTCGTCTCGCCCACTCAATCCCCGGACTTGATCGGTGTGTTCCTGATTGCCTCAGGCTGCTCTCGCTGATGGCAGTCCTCACGACTTTCGGCCCAGACTTTCCAGTCCCTACGGCGCCCAGGGCAGCAATTAGCGGTCTTGGGAGAGACTACGTGTTCATACAGTCGTCTGAGATCTCCGATGCAAGTGAGCATCTCCCATATCACGCCGTCGACGTGCATTCGATAACTGGCGCGCGCTGACTGACACAGTGCTGCTGTTCGCAGTCTTCTGCGGGGCGTGCTTCGCCTTCACCTTCCTTCTCATCAACCTGACTGGCCTGTCTGAGCGCCGCCGGGGCGTGACGAAGGAGGACCAGATGGTGGGCGAGGATATGCGCTGGGCCGAGGGGCGGGAGGTGGTCGAGAAACGGATCGTGTGGGGGGAGCAGCCTGATCATGCGCCGCGTCCGCCCCGGCGGCCAGGGGGACGCAAGCTGGAAGCAAGCAAGCTGGCAGGGAGACAGAGTTGGGGCGATCGGAAGGGCTAGCACACGCGCCGGCACAAAGCTAGACAAAGTGATACGTGTCGTGCATTCCGTGATCATGCGTGTCGTCTCCGTACCCGTTGTGCCCGGAACGTTTACATCAAGCCTGGCTCGCTTTCCATCGCGCAAACACTGCATCATCGTTCTCGCCAATGAATCTGTCCATCAGCCAATGCGTCCAACCATCACTCACGGCCTGACGAGCCGGTTAAAGCTGTTGTCGTTCTGCCTGATCCCGCTCGGCGACAGGCCCTTCAAGTACTTCATCGCGAGGCTTTCCCAGGCATGGTAGGCGTACTGCCCAGAAGCCCTGAAATCGTGCTCGTCCAGCTCGTGAGTCTTCTCAATCTCGTTGCCATGCCACATGGGGTAGAAAAATGCCCGGTTCGAGAGCACCTGGACCTCGTCAGGGTATCGCCGGGCCAGTTCCTTCCCGTCAGTCCTCCTCAGCAGCGTGGCTTCCAAGTTTCGACTCACCCAGGGCATATTCACCGAATGCCGGTCCCATGCCCCGTTATCGAACGTCTCGTACGTCGCTAGCCAGCGGTCGATGAAGGATGAATGCGGTGCAGAGACAATCACCGCGTTCTGCCGTCAGCTCACGCCCTGCCCATGCAATGGTCGACCCACGCAAAGACCCTGCGGTTCCAGGTCCGACGCCTCAGAATTAGTGGACATCTGCATGCCTAGCGTCGTGGGGTGGTACATGAGGTCGTCGAAAGGTTTCACCCTGCCTGTCAGCACGTATGCCATGCTGCCGATCCAGCTCGGGACTCACACAAACATGTCGATGTCGAGGTATATCCCTCCCGAGTGCTTCATCGCCAGCAAGCGAAGCACGTCGGCGCGGTGTGCAAAGTGCTTGAGCTCCCTACCGAGGTATGTCTCCGGTACAACCGTCTTGACCGGCGTCAAGTGCGGCTCGATGAGGTCCCACCAAGGCCCCGTAGGCAGGTGTTCATAGTGACTGTCGCTCAGCGCCGCTCGTCCAAATCCCCACCCGCTTCGCGTATCTCTGCCCCGCAACGCCGACTTACAAGAACATCTTCTTCGGGCGGATGTTGATCAACGCACTCCGCATCGCCAGGTAGGCGTAGTACGGCAGCTCCTCTGGCTTCTCGCCCTCTCTGACCGGCTTGAGGCCGTAAACGTAGTGCACCGCGTGCGGGACGACCATACCTCGCGCTTTTGGCTCCACCGGCGCGGGGAGGTAGCTCGGTGGAGGCGGGTATGGAGGCGGCGATATGAATAGCGAGGGCTTGATGACGAATGGGGATGCCTTGGGCGGCGAGCGGAGAGTCCAGAAGAGAAATATAAAGCCTCCGACAAGCACGAGGGGGATGAGCGGGATAGGAACTGTCCGTCGCCGTGTGAGGGGTATCGGCTGAAGATGAGCGAACATGTTCTCAAGAACGATCCTGAAGACCTCTTCGAAGTCACGGAAGAAGGAGGTAGCTCGACCCACAATCGGTGTGCCGCCTTTCATCCACATCGGCAACATTGACCGCGAGTTGGACTGCTGCTGGCTGTTCGAGGTCGAAGCTGTCAACGGCGGTGGACTGCGCGTATGGGAAGGCCGACGAGGTATGGGCGCGATCATGATGAGGAGAGCGGCGGCCTTGGCCTCTGTTGAGGGGATATATGCTGTGCAACGGGGTATAGGTGAGTGCTCTAAAGCAGACGAAGACCGGTCGACCGATCAAAGTCAATCATCTCCAATCTCGAGCGCCGGTGCCTGTCTTCGCTTCCGTCGGAAACCTCGCGTCACATTGATACTGCGATGACCAGAGCCTGATGACAGTGGGTACAGGACTGTATGAGCCGTTGTGCATGCAAGATATGTAGTGGTGATGTATCAGATGCGTCCTGTTATGCTTCTTCCGACATTTGCCGCTCCTCTCTCTCTCTGTGTCTGTTTGCCGACGACCCGACAGAGTCGCCTATGTGCCCGCCTGTTCCAGAGTGCCAGCGAGTCCCCCCCGTGGCGCAGTGTCTCGATCCTTACTGAGCGACGGCGTGCGCTGCGATCAGCTCAGCATGCCCGTCGATATCGAGCCGACCCACCCTTGACCGGCAGCTTCAGCGCCGCCATATCATCCACCGTGACCTCGTGCAGCACCTCCCTAAACAAATACCTCACCCGCAACTTCTTCCCTTCGCCGATACACGGATCCCAGAAACCGATCAAGTTGTGTTTACCCCGCCCGCCAGGGATGACCAGCTTGCTGTCCGAGACGAGCGCCTGGATCGGGATCGTCACGTCGATGTAGCGCTCGCCGCCCTCGCCGTCGTGCTGCTCTCGCATCCCACGGGCGGTGAACGAGTCGGCGTGGCCATAGTACGCTTCGACAATGACGAGACCCTTCTTCTGCTTCTCCACCGCCAGCCGCGCTGCAGTGGGCTTCTCCAATATCGACACTGACTCGAGGGCCTCGGCCTTCTTTTGCGCGATGAACTCGGCGTGCTGCTGGCGCAGCTCTGTGACGCGCCTGGGATCAGCCGTGCGCGGCGAACATGCCAGCAACTCACTCCACCATGCTGCGCTTCTTCCTGGGGAGAATGACATAGCGGTGCAGCGCAAGGTACCCCGCTGCGGGTATCAACGTCGCGCCGGCAAGGACGTATGGATTGAGGTCGTGGGTGAGCATGATAGGCAGGGCGATCTTCTGGCCGAGGCGAGAGAACCTGCTGTCAACGCTAGTCTAAAAGCAGTCTGCGTAACCCACCTCCACTTCATGATGACCCCGCCGGCCCATTGCAGTTGCAGCGTGACACCACTGCGTACATGCTTGGTGACCTTGCCCTCGGCGTCGACGAACGCGCTCAAACCGTCCATCGTCTCGGCGGTCAGGCCGACTTTGACCTTGAGTCCGAGCAATTTCGTTCCCCAGTCGGCTGAAATATGAGAGGCGATCAAGCCCGCTTGAGTCTCGACGGTCCACCCCGAGGCATCTGGTCGGGACGTAGTGAGGCCTAGGGAAAGGGCAGAGCGATCTGACAGAGCAAGCTGGAGCGGCAGAGAGCTGCCCCAGGGTCCGATATTGAAGAAGCCGGATTTGTAGGCTGCGGTCAGTCACTGTGCAGATCAACTGGATAACGCACTGATGAAGCCCGTCGTGTATGTATACAGCCGCCGTCCAAGCGTCACAGACACACGAGGCGGCGCTTGCATAGTCTGCTGCACCGCGTTGACCGTGACATACCTGCTCGTCAGCGATGCTAGACTCCCTCGCCCACACGCACGTGTTGGCATCGTAGGTCCATGTGCCTTTCGCCGTGACCACCCTCGGGTTCAACAACGTCGTGCCGACCTCTCCCCAGAGCTTGCTCGAAAATTGATGCTTGACCGTGCCGACGACATTCGCCCCACCTGCGCCATTTCTACTCGCCATCTGACCAGCCCAGATCACCTGCGTCTGGTCACTTATGGCCGTCTCGAACGAGTGCCGCATGGTGATCCTCCCCGGCCGCGTTCGCTTCAACCGGGAGATCGGATCATGTTTGACCACGTTCGGGTCGTCAAACAAGCTCTTCGAGAGGAAGACCGGCCGGGCGTCGATGACAATGTTCATGTCCCCCTTGGACTTGATCAGCTTCTCCACCTCGATCTGCCGCTGCTCCTGCATCTGCTTGTGAAAGTGCCGCCGCATCTCCTCTGGTGACATATTCCGCGGTCCGAGCTCCCACGACGACCGCAGGCCCTCCTCGCCAAACAGGTCGTATATGGATCGCTTGGCCGGATCGCTCAACACCTCGTGCGCGCGTGCAATCTCCTGGAAGCGCAGGTGTGCAGCCGCCTTGGCCGCTTCGGTGCGTTGCCTGTCCGGGTGGAATGTGTGCGCCAGCGCGCGGTATGCGTCCTTGATCTCGGACTGGGACGCATCACGCGGAACATTGAGCACGGCGTAGAGGTGGTCCGGGGGTGATGACGGGTCGTCGCCGTCGGGCGCCGGGACCAGCAGCGGCGACGACGGCGGCGACTCGGGTCGCACAGGCCCTGTCGACGTCGATGGGAACTGGGTGTAGTATGCGGAGCTTGGCCCCGGATCGCGGAAGTCCATCTCGAGCGAGGGATGATGATGTGTCAGATGCGGCGCGAAGAGATCAGGCTATTTCCGATCACGGTCGGGCCGACGTCACATTGGACGACTCGAAATGTTGCACCGATGGATTTCTACTCTACAGACCCACCTATCAAACCGATGTCAACGCGCCCAGGAGACAGCGCAGACGATGACCGGCCTGCCGATGGCAACGACCGACCGCGTCCGTCCTCGCCAGCCGATCCGGACGCCGAGTTCGCCTGGCTCAGGCCGTACGTATCCGGCCCGGCCTTCATCTTCATCACCTCGAACGTCGGGTTCGTCCTCGTCGCCCTGGCGCAGTTCTGCTTCGCCTGCATGAACATCACCGTCAAGTACTTTCTGTCCATCACTCCCGTGACCGTCACGACGCTCATCCTCGTCCGGATGGGCATCTCTTCCGTCGGGTCCATCCTCGCGTTGTACCTCATGGGCGACCCGAACCCGGTCCTCGGTCCACCGGAAATGCGTCGGTACCTGTATGCGCGGGGAGTGGCCGGATTTGTCGGCTTGTTCGCGGCTTACAAGTCGTATATCGGCCTCAGCGTGAGCGACTCCATGGCGATAGGGTACCTCACGCCGAGTCTGTCGGCGATCTTTGCCTTCTTCTTCCTCGGCGAGCGGTGCTCTAGGCGGGAGATACTCGCTGGCGTGGCGTGCCTAGGCGGCGTGCTGCTGATATCGAGGCCGCCGATGATCTTTGGTGAGTACGGAAGCGGGGAAAGATCGCCGGCGGATGAGACGGGAGGGGCGCCTCCGCCCGACGTACCGGCCATGTCGCGTATGCAGGGCGTGGCTTGGGCTCTCGTCGGTGTATGCGGAGCGACTATGGCGTGTGAGTAGTACTGTGTTTGAGCTGGGCACGCGGCTGATGACAGATCTGCTCATCCGCAAGATAGGCCACCGGGTGCATGCTCTGCACACGATGGGAATCTTTGCGCACATGTGCACCGTGGTCTGCCTCTTGTGCGTGGTTGAGCCTTGACCTGGCGCTGTGACCCCACCTTTTGCTGATTGTGTAGCGTTACCATTGTCACCCCGGGACCCACGGCATGGGTCACGTCACTCCGCGAATTCTTATTGATCATTACGATTGGGGTACGTTGCCTCGGACTATGCACGGCCCATTGCTCATGGCCAGATCTTCGGCTTCGGCGGGCAGATCTGCCTCACCTTGGGTCTGCAGCGTGAGCGCGTCGGCAAAGCCGGTGTGGCGTTGTATCTATCTGTGAGCGAATATGGAACGCCCTCGCAAAGCGCCATCGCTGACTGCAGGTCTTCTACTCGATCGTTCTCGAGCTGTTTGTCTTCCACACCTTCCCGGCTTTCTTGTCAATTTTGGGCATCATGGTCATTTTATCATCTGCATACTGGGTAGCGGTTAGTGCTTTCCTCATAATGCGCCCGCGCAGCTCACGTCAGAAAGGCGGGATGAAGAAGGAAGAGACGAGGATCGACATCGAATCGCAGCCTCTCTCCCGCTCTCCTTCGCCTTCCCCGTCGCCCTCACCGGTACAGCGACCACGCACGCTCAGCGCAGCGCATCGCTCATACTCTAGCACGGCGAACGATGCTGCCGAGCTGAAAAGCCAGAACGGGTTCCTGCAGGTGCAGCCAGTTGCGCCCGCAAGGCAGAACGGAGGGGCCAGCGATATCTCCGGTTTCACCTCCTCTTCATCTAGCAGGTAGCATCGCACGTAATCCCGCATCGCACGTAATCCCCGACGGGCACCTGTGACCTTGTATGATACGTTGTCCTCGCCGAATCATTGCATATGCATATCCCCATGCGCTTTCGTCCCAGATCTGCATCGTCCGGGTAAATTCCGGAAGAACCGCTCTTCGCCCCCGACGCGTTTGGATCGTTCGACCATGGCACGAGGCAGGCGACTTTTTGTCCGTGCTTCTGGGATCGCTTGTTGACACTCGCACATCCATCTTAATTCCTCAACATGTCTACCAGCCAGACCAGCACGCAGAACGGAGCCGCCAAGGGCGACAAGGCTGCCCGACGACAGCGATTCGAGGATGTCTTCCCTGTCATTGCGAAAGAGCTGTCGGACCACCTCAAGGGAGAGGGCATGCCCAAGGACGCCGTTGAGTGGTACGAGAGGGTAAATCATCCGGCTCTGGTCGTGAGCGCTCACTGATGGCAGAACCTGGAGTACAACACGCCGGGCGGTGCGCTGATGCCACCGAATGCGCGAGCCAGCTGACGTCTAGGCAAGCTGAACCGAGGAATGTCCGTCGTCGACACTGTCGAGATCCTCAAAGGCGAGCCCTTGAGCGATGAGGAGTACTTCAAGGCCGCCGTTCTCGGATGGGGCGTCGAGCTGGTACGCGCACCGTACTCAGACTGTCTGCGCGCACTGACGGCAGCTGCAAGCCTACTTCCTCGTTGCGGACGATATGATGGATGCGAGCGTCACCCGCCGAGGCCACCCGTGCTGGTACCGCGTCGTACGTAACGCCATCACAGTCTCGGCCAGTGCTAAGCCGCAGCCCAACGTCGGCAATATCGCCATCAACGACGCGTTCATGCTCGAGGCGGCGATCTATCACCTGCTCAAGAAGCACTTCCGACAGGAGGCGTACTACGTTGACGTTCTCGAGCTCTTCCTCGAGGTGAGTCGCGGAGGGGTCGAGCGAGAGCGTGTATTGATCGCCAGACCACGTTCCAGACCGAGATGGGCCAGCTCATCGATCTTCTCACCGCCCCGGAGGACCACGTTGACCTGTCCAAGTTCTCGCTCGAGAAGTCAGCTACGACCACGAGCTTGTATCATGGCTGATCCCAGGCACCACCTCATCGTCGTGTACAAGACCGCGTTCTACTCGTTCTACCTCCCCGTCGCCCTTGCCATGCGAATGGTAAGCTGATCCATTCTCTCTTCCGGATACGCTGACGCCGCAGCGCGGCGTCACCGACGAGTCGGCCTACAAGCTCGCCCTGTCCATCCTCATCCCCCTCGGCGAGTACTTCCAGGTTCAGGACGACTACCTGGACTGCTACGGCTTGCCCGAGCACATCGGCAAGATCGGCACGGATATCTTGGTGAGCAATCGAGAATCAAACATCAGCTGTCGGATTGACGCGCAGGACAACAAGTGCTCGTGGAACGTCAACACAGCCCTCAAGCACGCCACGCCTGAGCAACGCAAGGTCCTCGATGTGAGCCTGCCGTTCACAGCCGACCTTGAGACCAGCTGACACGCAGGACAACTACGGCAAGAAGGACGCCGCGGCCGAAGCGCGAGTTAAGGAAATCTTCTCCGCTGCGCCCATCTCCATCCCAGAGCGATTCGAGGCGTACGAGAAGGAGTCGTACGAGAAGATCAACGCGTTGATCGAGACGGTCGACGAGGAGGGATCGGGCATGAAGAAGGAGGTCTTCAGGAGCTTCCTCGCCAAGGTCTACAAGAGGTCCAAGTAGGGTCGTCATCGGGCCAGCACTATGCGGTACGTGTCTTTACGGGTTTATAAAGGGGATAGACGATACTCTAGATATACTCATGCATCATCGGTATAGCGCGCGGAGCGATGAGTCTAAGCGACTCGCGCCCCACCTTTGCTTGGATTCCAACAAGGTGATGCATATGGCACGAGAGAGATACGATAAACTATGGTAAAGACATTATAAGTATAAAAGCCAAGCACGGCCGATAAGGCATCTACGCGTCCACATCCTCGAGATCGCTCAGGGGCGAGGAAGAGCGCGAACCGCCCCACCGGGGCTTCTTCGTCGGGGTCTCGTCTATATCCAGCTTCGTCCGCTTCCGCGGTGAAGGCGGAGTCGCTCGCGGGGTCAGCAGCCAGTCTGGACCGGCTGAGCTGGCTGGCGTCGGGCCCGAGCTGACCGTCGTCTTGGCCAAAGACTCCGGCGTAGGCGGCATCGGTTTCCGCTTCTTCGTCGGAGTGGTGACCGGCACGCCCTTGACCGGTCGATCCAGCGATTCCGGAGTGGGTGGCGTGATAGTCTGTCGCTTCTTCGGCGTGCGTGGCGGCTTTTCCTTCGGTATCGTCCGTAGCTCGTGGCCCTGTACAATCTGAACAACCTCCTGGATGTCGCCCTTGATCCACAGATCAAAGACCCCCTCCCACTCGCCGACGTTCCGTGGTGGCTCGTCGTTGACAAACACGCTCTTGATGCCGGCGGCTTTGCTTCCTCGCTGCGAGTGCAGTACCCGAACCATCTCCTTGACGATCCGCTTCACGCCCGGTATCGCCAGAGTCGTCCCCGCGACCAGCAAGAAGTCCACCTTGCCCTCTTTGAGCTGACCGCCTGTTCCTTTCATGTCCCGCTCGACCGCCGCGCCGATCAGATCGCCTTGCGGGTGCTCTTCGCCGTAGAGCACCACATCGGCACGAAGTGTGCCAGACCGCCGGGATCGCTCGGACAGGGCACTGCGGATAGTGGATGCCAGAGCGCAGGTCGGGCAGGGGATGGTCGTGGGCGGTAGGGGGAGGTGTGGGGCGAGTTGAGTTTTATGGTGGCACAGCGAACATGACAAGGTCGACAGCGAGCCGTGAAGCGGTATCACGCGGGGCGTAGACAGCGCATGGGTAGGTCTGGTGGAGCCAGCCTTCGCCTTGCCCTTCGGAGGAGGCTTGGGCGGTAGCCCCACCCGCAATCCCGCTCTTTCCTCCAGTCCATCGATATTCTGCGTGTATACCCGTAGAAGCCGTCCCTCGCCATCCAGGCTCGCGATCAGATTGTGGAAAGAAGTAGGTGCCGCAGCGAGCGATAACGAGGCCAGCTCGGTGATCAGGGCATGATGAGCAGCAAGAATGGAGGGAGACTGCCGTCAGCGTCACTCGAACATGAGGCCAAATCCACACCCACCGCCAGCGCCTTGATGTGAAACAAATCCTTCATGGGTTCCTTGCCCTTTTTGCCGCAAGAATTGCTGGAGAACAGACCAGCTGCTCCTCGAAAGTCTGGGATGGCCGCTGCGGTTGATACCCCCGCGCCTGAGGTCAGCATTCATCCTATTCCCGTTCAGCGATCCGCGCACCGCAAATGACCACCATGCGCTTGGACTGGCAGATGGCAGTCACTACATCGTCCAGTGTCGACGCCGGATTGACCGCAGGCCAGGCGAACTTGGAAGGGCCGGCCTCTGCGTTGAATAAGCCGTCGTCGCCATCGATGGGAAGGCGCAGGGAGGTCGTCATTTCGGACACGTCGTTCCGTTGGGACTTGATGCGTAATACAAGAGTGAGGTCAACAAGAACTCATCGAATATGCACAAAGGGTCTTTATGGATGGACGAAGTCGAAAGGACATCTAAGATCGGCATCGAAATCGTCTTTGTCGTCACCTCGGTCCTTGCTAAGACTGCATCGAGACGTCACGTGAGGGAGGCGCTGCCTGCCCAAGAAGCTCGTGGTCTATATCGTACTTCCTTCACACCATCAACATGTCGATAACACGGCCGTTCGAGCTGACGGACATCCTCCGCTTCAACCAGGTCAACGCTGACTCGTGGACTGCGACTGTGAGGTCGCCGACGCTGCCGGAAGGAGACAACTACTGATGTGCAGTACCACAACGGCTACTATGCGTCGTACCTCGCACAATGGCCCGACTTCTGCGTCGTCACCGAGGGCGCATTCGACGATTCGGTCAAGTCGTACAGTGCGTCCCGAACATTACAGCGACGGGAAGCCGTACTGACAAGCAGTGATAGCGAAGCACGAGCCACCTCCACCGGACACGCAGCACCATGGGCACTTGACGGCCATGTCCATCTCGCCACCTTATCGCGGCCTCGGCCTCGCGCGATACTACATGGATGTCCTTGAACGGCTGAGTGGGCCGTCGAAACCGGCAGGCTCGGATGGAGGTGACGAGGGGGTAAACGAGGACAATGTCGATGCGTTCTTCGTGGATCTGTTCGTGCGGTGTAACAACCACCGAGCGGTGGAGATGTACGAGAAGCTGGGGTACAGCGTCTTCCGGAGAGTGGTCGAGTGAGTCAACCTACTGGCATACAGGAACAGAGCTGACGGCAGCTACTACAGCGCGATGGACGGAAGCAACATGACCAGGGACGAGCTGGACGGGTTCGGTGAGCCGATAATTCGCGTCTTGGAACCGGGCTGACGGCCCAGACATGCGTAAATCCATGCCAAAAGACAGCGAGAAGCGATACGTGCGGCCGAATGGGCGCGACATTCTCGTGTCTCCGGAGCAGGTCTGGGCATAGGTGAACGGGAGTAGACGGCGTCGAACACGCATCCACCAGCATACATCTCATACGATTGTACACGATCACGATATGACGATTTTGATTAGCGAAGCTCTTCGATCATGATCTCAAGCTCGAGTAGTAGCCGCCTCGAGCTGGTTCCCACACGCAGTGCGAATTTTCCCTTGGGCACTGTCCAAAGCTGCCGAGCAACGTCCCATACACTCAGATCCTTCTTCCGCTACCGGTCTTAGCGGCCATTAAGACGACGGGCGGGTCGGGCTCACCAGTGGGAAGACGATGCTCTTTTGCTCGCCGGGGTGGAGATAGACCTTGTCATATCCTTTCAAATGTTTCGGCAATTGCTCCGTTTCGGACGTTGGGAACGATACGTACTGCCCTGAGCGAAAGGCGAGCGGAAGCACTCACCAGCTGAGGCACCTCGGCCCCTGCGGTCTCGCCAGTATTCGTCACATTCACCTTGACCTCCCACTACCCGTGAGCTCAAGCCTGATTCGAGACATACCAGGACATCGTATAAGCCCGCTTCACCGTCGTGGCGCTCGTTGGTGGGCTGGACGGTATCCTGGGCCGACTTGTTAACCTCTCTCACCGCCAGGCCAGCGAGCTCGAACGACGTATAGCTGAGGTCAACTGGTCTCTCAACTGGTGGGGCCCACCTGAGGCCGAAGCCAAACTCGAAGCGCGGCTTGATGTCCCATTTGTCGAACCACTTGTAGTCGATGGCGAGACCCTCCGAGAACACTGCTCGGGGATACAGCCCTCTAGTGTTCTGCTGTCAATCACTGTGCCGTTCACGATGACTCACCATGTCACGGACGATATTCCCTGCTGGCCAGTCCGAGACCGCCTTGCCCATGGTGAAGGGTAGTTTGCCTGAGGGGTTCACATCACCCCACAGAACATCGACCAGCGCATTACCGCTCTCCTGCCCCGGGTAGCCGGCCCAAACGACTCCAGCGATCTTTGGCAGATCAATCCAGTCCTCCACGATGACCTGACCGCCGGTGTGCAGCACGACCACGACTTTCCCCGCGCAGCTCCTCTCCACCGTCTTGATGAGCTCCTCGCCATCGCGATCCAGCCTCAGATGCTCCCTGTCCCAACCCTCAACGAGGAACACCGAGCCGAACACCAAGCACAGCTCCGACTGGTGCGCTATGGCCTGGACCGCGCCAAAATGTGCAGGGTCATCGTGCAGAACGTGATCGACACGGATCCGCTCCAGCCTAGCTCGCAAGGAGATCGCCTCGAGCGGGGCCGACTGGTCTGAGCGGTTTTTCCGGTGGCACTCACGACATAGTCCGCATACGCAGCACCCGACCCGCCCCCAATCGTCACCGTGCCGTTCCAGTATCGCCTCTTTGACGCAACGAGGCAGAACAGGTCAGGCCCGCAGCCTGACAAGGTCGACGGGTAGTCCGCGTCGGTCCCGAAAACGCCTACCCGTCTGACTCCTCTGATCGGCAACACGCCGTCGTTCTTCAGCAGACTTCCATCAGCCCAGATCGCCCACATCCCTCTGCGTACACAGTCGACTCCGCTGCAATCTTGCGAGCGAGGACATGGTTGTCGCCTCGATTGTCGATGTGCTCGTTAACCAACTTCCTGCCGTCGACTTCGACCTCATCTGCCAGATTAAATCTTTGCCAGTTGGTCTTGGGATAGCCTTTGTCCTGTCCCGAGGCATACCACGGAATCAGTATGCTGCCCGTCAGCTATTGCGGGTACGCTGCACTGACCGCCTCGCCATATCATTGAGCCTTTCAACCGGAACTTTGCCTTTCTTGATAGCTTCGAGTAGTCGTTTTCCGTCTATCGTCAGCGGACCTCTTGCGGCTGTGGCTTACAGAAGTACTCCCCAGGGAGCTCCATGTCCATCCCAGCTAGAGCCGAAGGGGCCGTTGAATGAGTAGCCCCGTAGTCGCTCTCCACGTAAGCGCACGAGGGGCGGCTGGCCACGTACCAGGATGCTTGGAGGTAAGCGACCCGTCAGGGGCTGTCGACAAGTCACTCACAAGCCCTGGAATCCCAGCTCCCCTTTCAGTATCCGATTCATCGAGTCGGCATTTTGGCAAGAAGCCGTCCCGTTGATCTTGTTGTACGAGCTAGGCGTGAGCGTGGAAGCCGGCATTCTGGCTCACCACATGACCGCCCCGGTCCCTGCTCGGACACTTTCAGCAAAGCTGGGCAGATACAGCTCCTTGAGTGTCTTGTCTGCACATCAGACCCGCTGCGAGGCCGACTCACCGTCCACCTCGCTCGACACATCGGTGCAATCCGTCCTCCCGCCATCAGAGTCTAGCGGTCCGGTGCACACCGGCTCCTGCTCGTATAGGACGTAGTGCTTGGCACAAGTGATGAGGCCGGATTCTTGCATCCCCTTGACTGTGAGGAAGGATAGCGTCGATGAGAGGTACGGATCAGGCGAGAAGGCTACGATCAGTCTTGTCCGATGCTCGGCCCACCTTCCCAGTTCCGGCCGGCGAAGGGGCTGAGCGTCAGCACCGACTTGTCGTACTTGTGCAGCTCACGACCTGCCCAATGGTCCCCCTGTGACCTGGAGTCAGCTCATTCCTCGTCTACTGTGAGAGCCCACCGGCGCCAGGGCGACGTTGATCCCTTTCCCCCGAAACTCCTGACCGATCCGCTTTGCCCGCTCCAGAATGAGCTCTTTGTCGAATGAGGCGGCAGCAGTAAAGGCGGAAGACCACTGAGTAACAAAATCGGTGTACCTCGGTCCCGCAGCTATTGTCAGCTTCCACTTACTCTGAAGCTCGTTCACACTCACGGCCATCATCGAAGCACATTCCCGGTATGCCGAGTCTCGGCACCCCGCCCGAATTGGACGGACATGGGCCAAACACCGCGGTCGTCAGGTTCACCCGCTCCTCCAGTGTCATGTTGCTGATCATCATGTCGGCTCTGAGGTATGCATCACGCCAGACTCCGCCGTGGGCGATCGGTCCGTTGTAATGTGACGATAGGCCCGGCGACGTCGAGTCGAAGAACGACTGGACAACCGCGGCGGCAGCGCCTAAGCTTGCAAACATCTTGACTGCTGGCCGCGCTGCTCTTTCGGTGTCAATCGCCGAGCAAAAGGTCCTCCCGAACCCGCTTCTTAGAGTAGCTTCGATGAATGAGACCTGTCGTACCCCGCTGGGCGATCCCGACCGGAGCGCCCAGCGGCCATAGCCGGTCAAACATGAAACACCGCCCTCGGTGACCCCACAATCATCCCTGGATCTTTTATTTACCATGGGAATATATGCCCTTCCAGTCCCTGATGCATGGTCTCTTGCCGCCTTTAACCGCCGGCCGGCATGCACACATGTTCTCGTCCCCTTCTTTGCACTGCGCACCACCCTAGGCGACGCTATCAGCGGCTTGCGTATCACGCTCGTCGTTCGAAATCACAATGTCCTATCTGTCCCGAAGATTCGAAAAACAGGCTCGCTTCCTTGTCCCAAAGCGTCCACGCTTTGGGACAAGATGCCGTACACGTCGCGCGTTCCCGCGTCATACGACGCCGTCTTGCCCTGGGAGCGTTGTATCAAGGTGCTGTCTGTGAGATCTGTTTGACTCGGCCACTTGGGGGCAATATGGGAGGCCTGAGGGCCGTGTCGGGGCATGACGGAGCGACAAATCTTCGTGCGGTGCACCTTGCGTCTTGGCTATATAATGCTGGGGCACAGGGGCCAAACGCGCCCTCGACCCCTTGCCGCCTGTAGACGAGACCAACAGAACGGTCCGGATCCCGAAGTTGCCTAGTGACTGGTGTCTCTTCTCCTGTCGTATCTGGCGCAATCCTACTTTCATCCAGTCGCTCTCCGCAATGTCGCACTATCTGGCTCAATCGTTCTCAAACTCGGCGCTCGAGGCTCCGTCGAGCCCCGCTGCCAGCTCCTCCAAGGTGACCCTGGAGGACATGGAGGACGAGCTCGTCTGGTGAGTGCCTTCCTTCACGCTGTGGACGCAAGCATCTCGTATCGCTTCACCATCCAGACCTAGTCGTTGATGCCCAGGCTCGGCGGCCTGCACTCTCCAGCTCACAATCCGCACCACCAAGCGGACGACTCGCACGTTCCAGAGGTTTGGCGCAGAGAGTAGGTAGTCCCGGGCGTCGTCACAACGCTGACATGCAGAGACTGGGACTGCCCGACTGATATTTTGTACCACCACGCCGATCATGAGGATGCTGGATACGTAGGCGAGCAGCCAGAGGCCCGCGCCATCCAGCAACACCACGAAGACGCTCCGTGAGTTGTCGCATGCGAGCCATGCTCCAAAAGCTGACGCG
The DNA here is from genome assembly GCA_019857685.1 of Papiliotrema terrestris. NCBI lineage: Eukaryota > Fungi > Basidiomycota > Tremellomycetes > Tremellales > Rhynchogastremaceae > Papiliotrema > Papiliotrema terrestris. The sequence continues at coordinate 35,004 of JAHXHD010000501.1, forward strand.
TAGCGTGGACAGGCCACCCCAAAGTCCGCACCCGATGCACATTGATCGTCCGTACAACGCGAGCGCTCTGCGCGCCGTCAAGGAGGCATACGAGTGGGTCACGCGATATCCCTCTTGATCGAACTAACATCAGCCCGTCCACCTGGGACTCGCCCACAGACATCTTGTATTCGCACGCCGAGCACGATCTGCTGCACGGGTCTGCGTATGTTTTCCTTTACGCTCAATGGCCTGCGCTCACACACAGGCTTGGACTCGAAGTTGACAAGGAGCTCACCCCGGCAACCCCGCTTGATTTGTCCGACTTCGCGGCGCTTCCCAGCAAGGTCAAGCGCAATGCGTTCGGCGTTGAGCGAGAGCCCTACAAGTGAGTCGAGTGCCTTTCAAGCGATGGCGGTAAGCTGACGAACAGCGCCGAGACCTGGGACTCGCCCACTGACATTCTCTATGCCCATCAGTCCGACGGGGAGGATTACGATGTCAAGGTCGGGAGTGACTCGGACAGCAGTGCGGGGATCGCTTCTCCCTATACCCCGTACTCCGCCTTGCTCCCTACACCTCGCGATAGTCAAGTCCACCTGCCGGGCATGTCTCACGAGGACCCCGGCCAGGTGGGAAAGTCAAAGGCGATTCAGGGGGATGATGCTGTTCTCCGTGCCGCTGTGGCTCGAATGTGAAGCGTGAGGGGTTCTCGCTTGCTGATTCCCGTTTCCACACATGCGATCGTCGTGTCCTCGATGGGTGTAACCTGCGTATGCATACCGTGGGCGATTGAACGAATGATGTTTACCGGCCAGCGGATGATCAACGGATCGAAGGTGAAATGTTGGCGTGACGTCATTGCGTCATAGCCGCTCTTGCCTACGATGGTCCTATGCCGACCCTTCCTGACATCTCCCAGCGGTACTTGTAAGCACGGTAAGCCGTTTCCATTGTAGCTTCCCCATCTCGTCTGTGATACACGGCTTTGCCCCGATTGTACTCCATCCCCTGCCGCTGCACAATGTACCGCTCCCTAGGCGCTCTTCGAGCGACCCCGCTCGTTCACCCGTCGGCCTTCCGGGCGGCCCGACCTATCACCTTTCAACCCCTCGCACAGAACCAGCTGGCGTTTAAGCGAGTATTGAGCACCTCCATGGTGCGACTGGCTTCGGACGGGTCGGGTCCCAAGAAGACCCCCGACAGGCACAACAATGAGGAGCAGCACTACACCCCGTCAGCCAGCGAGGAGGTGGGTCAGGTCGTGTGCAACCGGGCTCAAGCATCGCTGACGGCAGCTCAAAAGTGTGGGTAAAGATATCGCCGAGATGATCTCTGGAAAGTCCGCCAAAGACGCAGAGAACATGGCGCGAGCGAACGAGATCTCTGGTCACTCGCATGCCGGAAGCGTTGCGGCCGACTTTGTCAGTGGCAGACACCTCAAATCAGGGAGCTGGCTGACGGGCAGAAAACCCTCACGACGCAGACATTTGCGACGGTCCCGAAGCCGGCGCTCTACTTTGGTCTGGCAGGAACACTGCCGTACCTGGGAACCTCGCTAGGGACAATCTTCCTCGCCCGCGAGGCGTCCCGCGCCTCGCAAGGTGCGTCTATCGTCATGTGAGCGAGCTGAGCTTATTTCAGGCATGAACACCATCACCGGCCTTGACCTCCAATCCGCGCTCGACCAGCTGCACACCGTCGAGCACGTGCAGATCACCTACGGTGCCATCATCCTGTCCTTCCTCGGGGCGATCCACTGGGGCATGGAGTTCAGCAAGCAGGGCGGAGAGCAAGGCTACCGCCGACTCGCGCTGGGTGTCGTGCCGGTGCTGTTCGCTTGGCCCACCACGTTCCTGCCACACGGTCTGGCTCTCGTCTCGCAGTGGTTCGGTTTCACCGGACTGTGGCTGATCGACCAAAAGGCCAGCCAGAGGGGATGGAGTGAGTCGGAGCCTACGCAATCCGACTTGCGCTGACCACAGCTACCTCCTGGTACTCGACGTACCGCTTCTACCTCTCCATCGTGGTCGGCTTCTCGATCATGGCGACGTTCGCCGGCACGCAATTCTACGGCGCCGGTGCCGGAGCCTCGACCGCGGTGTCCTACCCCACCCGGTCGACGTACTCTGAGCGAATGAGCGGGTACAAGCGCTTGGACAAGGTCAAGGAGAGGAACCACCCGACCAGTAAGGACGCAAAGGTCGGACGACTCGAGGGCAAGGTGTCTGGTGATATCGGTCTTGAGGAGAACGACGACACGTACGTGAAGATTGTCGACCGCAAGGCGGAGACCGAGGAGCGGGAGCAGGAGACGGAGGAGAAGGCTCAGAAGGAGCAGAAGAACGCAGAGTTCCAGGACAAGCGAGATGAGCACCTGCAGGACAACTCGCCGGAGGGAATGAAGGAGACGGCCAAGGACAGGACGGGCGCCAACGAGAATGTCAAGACCGAGGACGACAAGGCGGACCACAAGGGACCCGGTGGAGGCAAGGAGAATGTCAAGGGCAGCGCGAAGAAGGAGTAGTGTATGAAACCGACAAGAAGGCCAAAAGGGCAAAAGGGCACATGCAACACTGTAGCGATTCACTGGTGTCTCCGCGCAGCAGGCGACGTTGACGATAGGTCATATCTGCATACACACTTGGAAACAACCCCTCCCTGACCTATGCTGATGATGAAACGAAAATCCCTACTTAAAAAGTTGAGCCGAGTTCGTCTCCTTGGAGCCCTTGAGGTCGAAATCGGGATACTGAGTTTTGTACAGCTGGATGACTTGGTCAAGGCTGGGATAGACCTCTTTGAGTCCAAGGGTCGCGGAGACAAGTCGACGCTGGTTCGCCCAAGTCAAGGGGGTGCAATCACCACAGATGTTGCTGTCGAGCATCTACCGGTTGGTGAAGCTCCACAGATAGTCAACGGTGGGGTCGAAGGAGGGAGCCGGTAGCACTGTGGAGACAAGGCCTGCCGCCGCCGACTTGACTTTGCCAAACGAGAGCGCAGGGAGATTCAATGCCAATAGAGCACCGGTCTTGGGCGTGATGGAGGTCTGCACTTAGCGACGACCCCTGGAAGCACAAAGTCCGGCGCCGAAAAAGGTCCTAACCGCCACTCACGCGGTCTCGCGGAACTGCCTCTGCTTGCTGCATGCCCACAGGATGACTGCTGTTTCGATCCCGACCCAAAGACACTCATTGCCAGCCACCGCCACCTTGATGTGCGCCAGCTTCGTTCTTGACACTGTACCAAAAGCGGTGATCCCCCGGGGACCGCCGCTCTCGTACAGGTACTCGAAGCTCCTCTTGATGGCCATTCGGTCGTCCCCGACAGGTCGTTTATGTGGCTTTGACGCAGCACAAAACGTGGATTCTGACTCCGACAGAAGGTGTGGACCTGTTCGATCGTCAGTTAATCTGTCTCGGTCTTGAGGCAGCGGGTCAGCAAACCTCGATTGTGGGCGAATGTCACTGCGACGCATTTGTTGTGGAGGTCGTTGTCGGACCACGGGCCAGGTGGAGTACCGAGCGAGGTCATTCAAAGACACGAAAGAATGGGTGATGGGTGCGGGGACGACTTTGATCCACGGCAGATTCACCAGAGGCTTGACGCTCGCCGTCGGGGTCTGGCGGGATCGCGCCGAGGCAGCCGACAAGATGTGGGCGCTGTGAAATTAGCTCAAGGGCCGCAGGGTCAATGAGCACGCCTCATTTTCGAAGTCTACACATACTAGAACTAGTTTTGGCGAGGTGGCCATCTTAAACGAGATGAAGGGAGCGTGTTCGATGAAATGACGCCAATGCAAGCAGCAATGAATATGCCCCGGGATCGCGTCAAGGAACCTTGCACACACCATCGAGTGCCTCGTAGCGCGACATAGCCACCAGCAAGAGATTTGATGCGATGCCAAAATGGAGGCCATTGCCTCTAAGCCGCATGCCTCGATGCTTGTCAACGATGATACTCGCTCATGTATGATAAAGTGCTCAGATACATAGGCTTCCACGGAAGCTGGGGGTCATCTGGCCGAGCAGGTGAGGTGTTGGCGGAGTCTACGCAATCTCCGTGACCGCGTCGGTCTGTCTGCTACCACACTTCTGGGCTCCCTTCAAGGAATGTCCTTCCCGTGCATATCTTGCGCAATGTCGACAGAGCATTTGTTGGGTGACATAGGAGCGATTCTCCATGCCCTGACAGATTCAGCAAACGAGCCTAGAAAGGAGTACGTCGTTGCGCAAGGCTCCGGGCGTCAGGGCTTACGCGACAGGGCCGAGAAGCATCTTCGAAATCTCACCGTCCAGTCTCCCGGTGATGTCTTGTTATTACTTGCTCAGATCGGCGCCCAAGGTGTCGGCGGCTTTCAACTCGAGGTGAGAGGCATGCTATTGTACTCTGCCATGAACGGAGCTCATCACAGCAACGCCTGCTGGCCCTAATCCTGCTTCGCCGGCTGTCGTTCACCTCGCTCCCGGGCTTATTCCTTAACGAGAGCCACCATCATGCTTCGGAGCCATTCGAGGTCATTGCGGAGAGAGTACGAGGACGAATCGAGACGGTGCTGAGTGCGGGACTGAAGGACGAGATGGATGTCAAGATGCGCAAAGGACTGGGAACATGTGCAGCGGGCTGGGCCTCGGCCAGCGCAGCGAGGCAGAGTAGGTCGCAAGTGGTGCACACACGCCGAGCTCACACCAGGACCATGCCTGTCGTTCCCGCCGGTCTTGCTCGAGCTCACGTCCTCGCCGCACCCCTCTCACCGTTTCACACCGTTCCAGCTGCTCGACACGGCACCGACGTTACTCATCGATAGTGTCAGGGAACCCCTGCCCATCTCGCAGCTAGCATCGCTGCTTCTGGCCGGGATGAACGACCCTTCTATCGATGTTCGAGTCGAAGCGCTCAAGGCGATGCGGAGTGTGATCCTCGAGGGCGTCACGGGCACAGAGCGGAGCGAGATTGGCCCGAGCCTGATTGTCGAGGCATACAAGGCGAGTTCCTTCATTCAACAGTAGGAACCTGCTGATGTCAGTCAATAACAAGCATACCCAGCAGCTCGCTCAAGTACGCCCTGGATCCCCTTGTTGAACTCGCTTCGGTTCACGCCAACATCTTTGTCCAGTCTTTCCCCGTCTTCCTGCCATACCTCCTGTCCCTCACGTCGCCCCCTGCTTCGCCATCTACCAGCTACACATTATCGACGTACCCCAAGTCGCCGCTCTCGTATGAAGAGTACGAGCCCATCGCGACATCCGCAATCGAAATTCTGCTGTGCCTGGCCGAGTTGAAGCGCAACCAGGTGCTCGAGTGGGAGGGTGGCAGACTCGGCAGCGAGATGGTCGGTCTGCTGCTCGGAAGTCTGGCCGCTGGGCTGCAGGAGCAGCCGGACGACGCGAGGGACTGGATGGACGAAACGGACATTGAAGAGGTGGACGACTCGTACCCGGAGCACGCGGAAGAGGCAATCGACCGCTTGGCCATGTCGCTCGGTGAGTCCCTCGAGGCGGCGCGAGCTAACCTTAGGTGGAGAAGTGATACTGCCATCTTTGGCGCAACACGCCCAGGCAATGTTACAGCAAGAAGACTGGAGATGTCGTTATGCGGCTTTAGTCGGCATCGCGGGGGTAGCGGACGGATGCACAGACGTGAGCTCGGTGTAGCTGGGTGTCGCGCTGACGATCAGGAACTGATCCCTCGCTTACAAGATGTCCTCCAGTGAGTATTCAAAGAGGAAAAGGAATAGCCACTGAATCGCAGCCTGGTGTCACCGTCGGCCAAGGATCCGCACCCGAGGGTCAGGTTTGCGTTCCTGCAGTCGATGGGTCGGCTGTGCGAGAGCTTGCAGGTGAGTTGAATACATTTTTACGGCCTAACGCATCTTGACCTCAGGAATCGATACAGACGCAGTACCCGCAAGAGGTCTTGAAAGTCCTTGTCGAGATGCTCCAGGACCCAGTCGCTCGGTGGGTAGCTGAAGTGACCTATGTCTAATCTCAGTGTTCGTACCCATGCGGGTGCGTGCATCGTGAACTTCTTCGACTGCGATATTCCAGTCTTGACCTCGATGTTGGAGCCGCTCATTCGCTCGGCCATATCGTCCTTCCACGCGGGACCTCTGTACGTGCAGGAGCAGATGTTCTCGACGATAGGTGAGCCCGGACGTTCTGCCCAGCTGACAACAGCGAGCGTAGCTACACATGCCGGTGGCTCCTTTATCCCATTCTACCGTGAGTGAAACACCAGGCCCAAAATGCCCGCTGACAGTAGGTGAGACGATCGATTTGTGCTTGTCGGTCTTGACGACGCCTACCGACGCGTCACATCGCAAGCTTGTTGGTCGAGCGATGGAGTGCGCCACGATGACTGGCAAGTCGCAAGTCGGCTTGTCGAGGATCTTGCTGACTGGCAGGACTGGCCGTTGGCAAAGCTGTTCGTGGCAGCCGGGGCATGTGATTGTGCTGATGCAAGACCTTTGCGGTGGACGCCGTCAAGCTCGCCCAGATCATGATCGTGATCCAGAACAACGTCTCCACAGACGAGGATCCAAGGACTGCCTTCTTGATCGACGGTGAGAGATATTCACGAGAAAAAGACTGATTATCAGCTTGGTCATGTCTTTGCCGCACGCTCGGAGCCGACTTCAAGCCGTTCTTACCACACGTCATCCCGCCATTGCTCAAGTCTGCGTCGTACAAACCTCCCGTGACACGTGAAGATGGTGAGTTACCAATCTCACAATTCTCCTCACACCAGGCTCCGTTGTCGAGGAAAACGAAATAGATGCGGACGTCGCCAAGGTCCGTTCGGGCGAGCTGGACGAGAAGATCTTGGCATTTGACAATTTGGCGGTGTACGCGTACACTATGCGCGATCAGTTCTCGCCATACCTGGCGCAGTGTATGGAGCTGAGCTTGGACGCTCTGGCGTTCATGCATTCAGAGGACGTTCGGGAGGCGGCGGCATTGTTAGTATTCAGAGGGTCAAGGGCAGCAATTCCCGGGCAAAAGCTGAAGGCAGCCTGATTCCGGCATTGCTGCAGGTCGCCAAGGAGAGTAAAGCGTGGGAGCAATCGACGGAACCGCTGCAGCAAGTCTTCCAAACGGTCATCAACGCCATGGCGCGGGAGCAGTCGTGGGGATACCTCGCGCTACTGTGAGTCGAAGCGTGAAAGCGACGCTGAGTACAGGTACAAATCGTTCACCGACTCACTGCACGTAATCGCGCTCTCACTACCTCCTCAGCTCATTTCACACCTCTTGCGCACCTGCTCCAGTCACCTTGACGACCTGCGCGGCACACGTGAAGACCGACTGATCCAGGAAGAGTACATGGATGAGGGTGATTTAGACATCTACAGCGAAGAGCAAGAAGAGGAGGATACCGCGCTGGACTATATGGCGAAAGCGCTGGACATGTGCGTCAAATACGACAAGAACGTCGAGGTGCAGCAGGCGGTGGACAACATGTGGAAGCGCATTGGCGAGGTGAAGCGGATGAGGCTGCGCGGGGAGAGGCTGGATTGAGTGGGCGAAACGAGGACGACTCATCATATGTATAACGCGAAGATGACGACTGTGATGCGAGGATGGGATTGCTTTGCGGTCAGTGTCCATGCGGTGCATACGCGGTGTCTAGATGCTAGCGTGGACCTTAGGCCGAGGTCTCGGCGGGGATCAGGCCCTGCTCCTCGAGGTACTTGACAATCTGGGCGACAGCGCCAGTGACGTCGACCTCGTCCGTGCGGATGTGGATCTCGGGCTTGGCGGGAGCCTCGTACGGCGCCGAGATGCCCGTGAATTCTGCCCGTCAGTCGTGTTCGATCTAGTTGGACTTGACGCACCCTTGATCTCGCCCTTGCGGGCCTTGGCGTACAGTCCCTTGGGATCACGTTGCTCGACGACGCTCAGGGGCGCATCGACGTAGACCTCGATGAAGGGGATAGGGGGGTTGTGCTTGGCGTGCAGGTCTCGCGCGAGGTCCCGGTCGGACTGGTACGGCGAGATGAAGGCCGTGAGGGTGAGGGAGCAGGACAGGGAGAAGAGCAGGGAGACCTCGCCGATTCGTCGGATCTAGCGTGAGCGGTGAGTCGAGGCGCGACTGCTGAGTCTGGTCGGGCGAAACGCGATACGATGGGCGGCTGGGAGAGGATCCGCGAGCACTCACGTTCTCGACACGGCTGGCCGGGTCGAAGCCGAGGTCCTTGTTCAGGCCGAATCGGATGTTGTCGCCGTCGAGCCTGTAAGCGTGCAGGCGCTTGTGCAGGAGGTGCTGCTCGAGGGCGGTAGCGATGGTGGACTGCGGTCAGGTCAATCGACCGTCACTACGTGGGGAGCTCGGCACACCTTTCCGCTAGCCGACAGACCGGTGAGCCAGATGGTCGCGCCCTTCTGGCCCAAGAGCTCTCCTCGCTCGTTTTGCGTGACAGCGCCTGGGTGAGTCAGCCGCGGTCATGACCACCGAGTCCCCGCTCGCTCAGCTCGACGCACCGTCGTGGAAAGTGATGTTGGTGGCCATGTTAGCGGTGTGGACTGGTGTGTAAGATGTGCAAGACGATTCGACGGTATGTATGCATCATCTGCTTTGTCCGTCCGACTGTCACTGTGTACACTGTGCGTAACCGACTTTTTGCTGGAATGATGGCGTGATGACGATCCGGAATTCCAGATAACAGCAATGATCACGAAGGTTGATAATACGGTCGATTACGTTTCAGTGTCCCAATTACAAAAGGCAAGTTCACGGTCATTGCGGAGAAAGGCAGTCCGGGAATGCATTCGTCGTCTTCCGACCGCCGGCATGCTACAACGACTCTGCCACCTATCCGCTCTGGCTCAGAAGTCGAACGTCTGCCCAACGAGCTTCTCGCTCAGTTGCCAAGCCTTCTTACTCTCGATGTCGCCCCGCGCCCAAGGTTGGACGTCTTCTTCAGGTATGGCCTTGGAGAGCTCAATATAAGCGCCATTGTGGACTGGCATCAGTCTCCCATCAACTCATGCAGAATGTACATGCCCGCGACGCTCACCTTTGACGTCTGGGTCGAAAGAGGCGAAGAAATGACTCGCGACGCTCTCATCTGCGTCGTAGAAATCGAAACCGCCATAGAACTGCGCGTGACCCATAAGCTTGGCGATCTTCGCTGCATGGTCAGTCGATGCTGCGGTGTCCGTACTGCGCGTATCAAGACTCACAAGACCCCGCAAAATCGGGGCCATGGCGGGTGAGGTGCGACATGAACACGGCGGGGTGGATGGCATAACTCTGCAGACCTTTGCGGCCGAGCCGGCGGGCCAGCTCATGCGCGTGCAACAGCTGAAGACTTTTGCTCTGGCCATACGCGACCCAGGGGTCATACGCCTCTCCGTCCTGACTGTAAGCCCTATCGCCTCCTACTAGGAGCGGAAGTTGTGACCCGTTCTGGTACGCACCAAGAAGTTGTAGTCGAGATACCGAACCAACCCCAGTTGGTACCCGTTGCCTGTAGCGTCAGCTTCCCCGCTCGGTCGGCTGGCGCATCTCGCCCGCTCGCTCACTCGACACGTTGACAACCCGTCCGTTCTCCCGCTTGAGCAGCTGATCCATGATCAGCCCCGTGAACAGGAAGTGTCCCAAGTGATTCGCCTGCAACTGGCTCTCATAGCCATCCTCGGTCTTGGTAAACGGCACAGCCATGATTCCCGCATTGTTCACCAGTACGTCTACGCCCTCATCCCATCTGTTGACCACTTCTGCAGCCTGGCGCACCGACTTGAAGCTTGCCAAGTCCAGTGCGAGCACCTTCGCTTCGATGCCGGTTTGCTCAACTTTGGCTTTGATCTCTTCGAATTTGGCCGGCGAGCGACCTGCGAGGATGATCCGCCTGGGCGGGGTCGGGCAAGTGCTCAGGCGCTCGACAAAGATCGCACCGAGGCCGCCAGGCGATACACCAGTGACGAGCACGATCCGATCTTTGATCTCCGGGGCGTACTTGACGACAAAGTCTGATGATTTGGGCTTGGCTGATAAGCTGGTCCTGGCGGTGGGTGGATTAGCTGCCATGACGTGCTTGTTTGGCTTGATGGTATTGTCTCGCGCTGTTGGTTCCCTCTTATATGCTAGGGAGAATGCGTCCCCGTCGGCCAGGCTAAAGCCCGTCGGCAGTACGAGCTCAGTTGTGATGGAGAAGGTGGAGGTGAAGGTGGAGGTGCATGAACGAGTCCGGGCATTTCATATGTATGATAGCCCGAAGACCGAAGACCTATCTCTGGGCGTGTCCTAAGCCTTGAATCCGATACCACCGCCGACGGCCCTTCCACTCGCATACGTCCTGAACGTTAGATTGGCAATCACATAACCCGGCGACTCACTTGTGCGACCCATTCCACGGACGCGGAGGCGGGAACATGCCCTTCATAGGGAACGTCCAGGGTCCAACCACCGCCGGCGGTTCCGGCACATCATCCTCTTCTGCCGCGTACCCGTTTGCGTGGCCGCCGCCGTTCGAGAACTCTCGAGCCAGTACGGGCGGTGCCAAAGATGGAACCGATGTTCTCGTACCAGGAGGTGGAGGAGGCGGAGCGAACGAGGTCCCCCGCGGTAGAGGCTTGGTCCTCTCGGGCGTACCGAGACTTGACGTTGGTCTGGGGCCGACAGGCGGTGGCGGTGGCGGGTTGCTAGGCGCTCGCGACCGTGCAGCCGGGCTCAAACCAGCTGGCAGCGGCGGCGGTCCGTCGTCTTCGTCTGCTTCATACGACGGCACGGCGGGAGGAGGAAGTCTAGGCGCCGGGGGCGGTAGCATACGGGATCCACCGGCTGGCGGTGCTGGTGGCGCCGGTGGTGCGGGAGGTGTTGGCGGAGTAGCATTCGACGGCCTGCGAGGTGGCGTAGGCGCTGCGAACGAACTCGTTGATGCCTCTCGCGGCAGAGCTGGCGGTAATGATCTGTTCGGAGCGGAGGTCGTTGGGGTGCGGGACGGGAGCGATGGAGGGCCGGTAGGTCGAGGAGGGGGAGGCGGTGCTCGCTACTTGTCAGCTCAGGTCCTGTGCCTCTACTCGCACATACCGGTGCAGAGTCGGCAGATGGGCGAGGTGGAGGAGGGGGAACGTTTCGCTAAATATTAGCTTGACAATCGCGATGCATTCGGACTCACCCCTGGAACAGCACTTCCTGGTCGATTTGGCAATGTAGGAGCGGTACGTCCTGGTAATGGGGGAGGGGCTGGACTCCTCGGCGGTGTGGAAACGCTGGCAGGTCGAGCTGGAGGTGGAGGAGCGGC
>JAHXHD010000507.1:0-18712 GCA_019857685.1 Papiliotrema terrestris
CCCCCCCGCCCTGCCATCTTCTCCGCTTCACCGGCAGCGGGCTGAATAGCATCACGGTGGAATCCATGCAACATGACTGTCGGATATACAACGACGTCTACACAACGTCTACATCTAATGCACAACAGTTGCCGCGCAAGCATGCAGCAACACGCCATTGGGGATACCGCCCCGCCCCGCTCTAATCCAGGAACGGCTTGGACCGCAGCCTCATCGTTACTTCCGCGGGAGTCATGCACCCCACCACTTCTTCATGTTGGTAAAATTCCGTCATAACACGGCACGCAGCGCCGTTATCAAAGCATGCGTACTGCCCGAATTCGCTCAGGAGGCTCAGCGCGGTGAGCCGGGCGGGGTCGTGCGGCATGAGGTTGAACGCCGCGATGACGATCGGCCACGTCAGCCTGGCATCAATGAGTGGTTCTAACAAACGGAGTGTCGAAGCGAGTGCGAGTCGGTCACACCGTCCACTCACCAGGTGATCCGCCCAAACAGGCTCAAGCTCTCCACGCCCAGCTCAACGATACTCGCACAGCTGGTCTGCACCCTCGGATCATCCCGATCCACGCCAAACACCTCCCGGAGCAGCCGGATCCGTATGGCGTGGCGGTAACAGTGGTTTCCGTACAGTGTCCGCGCATGAAACGGTGTCAGGCTAGAAACGTTGTCCCAGACTCCCAGCTCCGCCATGAGCCCCTCGGCCTCGGCGTACAGGTGATGATCCAGCACGGGCGACGCGATAGGTATGGGCGTTGACTCGCGCGAGCCAGAAGAAGACGAGCCGTTGAGCTGGGCCACGCGGGCCGCGGCACGGGGTGGGAGGCGGAGGGAGAACGAGGACGGAGACGTGGGCGGCTTGAGCGTCGAGGCGGAGACGGAGTGGGAGTGAGGTGCAGAGGTGCTTGCTTTGATCTTCTTCGTTGGTGTGACTTTGGAGGATGGGAGGCTCTGCCCGGTCTTCTTCATCTTCGAGATGAGGGTGCAGCACTGGTCGTCAGCCAGTAGTCACGAATCCTAAATCGGGCGGCCGCCTCACCCGAGCAATGACGTCGACCATGCCCCGCGAGAAGCCTGCCTGTCAATGACCGTATCTCGATCTACTCGGAGCACCGCCGCACGCACCGAACATCCGCTCGACCGATTCCCACTCGTCATCCCGATTCGACCACCCCTCGGCCTCGAAGAACCACGGGCTGAAAGCTATGTTCAGGATCGATGGGCTCATCTGCGTCGTCATGCACCCAAAGACGTCCCGGATGGCCAGCTGCTCCAGGAAGAATCGAAAGGACGACAGGTGCTCGTGCGTTCCCTCCCGGATGAGGTTGGAGGCTCCACCGAGGCGGTCGACTAGGGCAAGGACGGACGTGAGGAGTTCGTGCCATGAATCGTCTGCGGCGAGTGACTGCGGTCAGATGTGTTCGGGATGCGGCGACGGTCGTCCGGATGGATGACGAACGATGGCCGAGTGCTGGACTCACACTAGCGATCGTACAGGACAACAGCGCCGCCAGGATCAGCTCTACATCGCCCTTCTCCAGCGCCGTATTCGTCGCCTCCTGCGCTTCGATCCGCTGCCGAACCAGTCCTAGTACTTTCGCTTTGGCTACCCGGACAATGTTCCACGCCCCGGCTTGGTCGTTCGGGTCCGCCCGGAACCGCATATGTACCGCGCCCACGGCAAGTATGGCAGCGCGTAGAGCGTCAGCAGCAGGCGATGTGCTGCTATCAGCGGAACCCAGATCGAGTGTACGGACGTGCTCACCCGGGAGGATGATCGAACGCTAGCGGTGCATGTATCTCGATCCATGGGTTCCAAGGCCGGCGTGGGCACTCGAACGCCATGATGACGTGGACGGTCTCGAGGAGGTAGTGCCGCATCACGAGCCGCTCGGCACTGTCTTGAGCGATGCGCTTGAGGATGGTCCGTCGATCTACTCACATGGTGGGGAAGTAAGGGCGAAGGAAGACTCTGCACGGTCAGGTCAGCTCACGCGACCGCCTCCTCCACTCACGGATCAGCCATCGCCTCAGCCTTCTTCCGCGGCGCCATGAGACTATCCACAAATTCATTCGACCGAAAGCCGCGGAACATGTCCGGCTGGGTCGTTTTCGGTAGAAAGTCTGGAGGGACGTAGAAGCGTGACGTTTGCGGCGCGGGCAACATGGGCAGGAGGTCGAGGTACGATGACGGGTCGAAGGGGTGCGAGATGGCATTCGGGTTGAGGGTATTCGGCAGCTGCGCGGCGAAGGGGTCGATGGGGAACGTGAATGACAGGTTGTCCAGGTTGGCCTCGGTCATGTTGAGGTTGAACGCGTTCACGGAGGCGTTGCCGGTATCCGAGAATGGGGGTGGCTGCAGGGTGATGCGATTGGAACCGGGCGTCGAGTTGTGGTGTGCATCGGGCGAAACATTCTCCTGTAGCGAGGAGCTGGCCTTGCGCTTCGAGAAGGAGTAGGGCCCTTCTCCCGGCCAGACGCACTGGGCTCAGCGTTCTCCACCAGACTCGCTGAGGGAGACAGGGACGACGATGCTCACCTCCCGCTGTTTGATCTTGCACCTCGCACACCGCGGCCTCCCTTCGTCACACTTGACTTTCCGCCGCCGGCAGGTCAGGCACCCTGTCCTTGCTCTCTGTGGGGCACGCTTGTCCCCCTTCTCTCCTTTGGTATCGCCCTCGACTTCGCCAGGACCATCCTCGCCGGCGTGCGACTTGGTAGTACCGACCGAAGAAGGCCCGTTTGGGGCAGAGCGGCCTTGTTCCAGTTCTGCCGGGCTGACAGCGAGTGCGCTCGACGTCGACACGGATACATTGCGAGCGTGCCCATTCACCGATATCGGCGGGCTCGGTTTGACTTGGTCATCGCCGACGGTAGGCGCCGCCGTGTGGTCATGAAGTTGGTCCGTCGAGATTGTTCTTAGCATGTCATCAGGCGAATGCGTCACGCGCAGTATCGAGGCCGGAGCGAAGTAGGGGAGGGGGTGCGAGGAGGAAGCGGCATCCGAGTGATTAGGCGAGTACGCGCTCATCCTGGCTCGAATGCCGACACACAGGTAGCAATGTCGGGTAGACCTTCTCGCTCAATGTCGATCGTCCGCTAGGCCTGCCTCACGTGTACAGTCCGCCAGCCGGCCGATGGGCACCTGTGATGTCGCGTATGCAGTTGTCCGAGCTACGATGCATCAGGCTGAATAGCATCGCTCACTCGCTCGCTCGCTGGACGACCGTTTTCGCCTTGCAGCCGAGATTTCAGGGTTCATCGCACGCCCAAACTCGGCTAAGTGACCAGTTGCTTCGGCCATGTCCTAATGCCATCTCGTCTGCTGCCCCTCCCCCTCCCCCTCCTCCCTGGTCGACCGACTGATAGAGGGTAGCGCAGTGTCGGCAGCAAGCGACGTCTTACGCGCTCGGCTCATAGACAGCATCTGTGTATTTAGCTGCCTATCTCTTCGACCGGCTGCTGTTCTCTCCTATCACTTCCACCCGCTTCTGCCACCACCATGTCCCGCCGCGCGACCGCCTCCATCTCGCGATCGCTTCCTCGATCGGCCAGGGCGTCCTGCTCCACTACCCGGTGCTTCTCCAGCACCACTCTCATCCCGGATGAGCCTGCCAGGCCCACCGTCGTGACCGACTCGGTACCGGGGCCAAAGGGCCACGCCGTAGTGAGTGATCTCACATCGCTCGCCCCGTCGAGAGCCAATACGCGAGATAAGCTGACGCCCAGTCCCAAGGCATCAACAGGATCCAGGACAACCGGACCCACGTCCTGATCGGCGACTACGAGAAGTCGAGCGGTGAGTCTCGCTGTCCCACGTCCTCGCGACCGGCTCGCAGTTGGCTGGATGCTGACAGTAGGAAACTACCTCGTCGACGCGGATGGCAACGTCCTCCTGGACGTCTTTGCTCAGATCTCGTCCATCGCCCTCGGCTACAACGTCCCCGCCCTGCTCGACGTCGCGCGATCAGAGGAGTTTGTCCGACACGTCATGAATCGTCCAGCCCTCGGCTCGTTCCCGCCGGTGAAATGGCAGGAGTGGCTCGACACGGGGTTGATGAAGGTCAGGCCAAAAGGGCTGGACAACTTGATGACGACGCTGTGTGGATCGAGCGCGAATGGTGAGTTGGCGGGTGGCCGAGGTCTAAGGGATTAGCCAAGTGCCATATCGCTGACAGGCAGAGAACGCGTTCAAGGCTGCTTTCATGGCGTACCGAGCGAGGGAGCGAGGGGAGCAGGCTGACTTCTCTAAGGAGGAGCTCGGTGAGTGTTGTGCGATTCCCGCATGCGCCTATGCTCAAGGATCACTCGCTGATGCCAGAGTCGTGCATGCTCAACCAGAAGCCCGGCTCGCCCGATCTCACCGTCCTCTCCTTCAAGTCCGGCTTCCACGGCCGTCTATTCGGCTCGCTCTCGGCCACCCGATCCAAGGCTATTCACAAGGTCGACATCCCCGCTTTCGACTGGCCCGTCGCGCCATTCCCGCAGCTCAAGTACCCCCTCAACGAGCACGTCCAGGAGAATGAGGCGGAGGAGAAGCGGTGCTTGGAGGCGTACGAGCAGATCCTGATCGAGTCGTGAGTCTATCCCTTCGACAAGCAAACCTCGTATCCTCTCCTCTTTCCTCTCCTCAAGGGGCGACACCTTCCGCTTGCCCTCTACCTGCGTCACTCATCGACGTCGATCTGCTCTATCAACACGCACGCCCTGGCTACCGACACGCGCTGACCGGCAGGAAGAAAACCCGCCCCGTCGCAGCCGTCATCATCGAGCCCGTCCTCTCCGAGGGCGGCGACAAACATGCCTCGCCTGCGTACTTCCGCCAACTCCGCCTGCTCGCCAAGAAGCACGGCGCGTACTTTATCGTCGACGAGGTGCAGACCGGTGTGGGCGCGACGGGCAAGTTCTGGGCGCACGAGCACTGGGGCCTGCGGGAGGGCGAGGAGCCCGACTTCATGACCTTTTCGAAAAAGATGCAGGCGAGCGGAGTGTTCCACAAGCTCGAGACGCGGCCGAGCCAGGCGTACAGGATCTACGGCACGTGGATGGTGAGTCGCACGAGGTCTGCCGTCCAAGGTGGACAGTATGCTCATGGCCAGGGCGACCCAGTCCGAGCGCTGCAGGCCCGAAAGATCATCGACCTGATCCACGAGCACGGCCTCGTCCAGCACACGGCCAAGCAGGGAGAGTCGCTCTCAGCGGCCCTGACCGCCCTGTTCAAGTCGCAGAGCAAGGTCGAGAACCTCCGAGGTCACGGAGAGGGAACTTTCATGGCCTGGGACTTTGTCAGCCCGCAGCTGCGAGACACGTTCGTCGGGCACATGAAGAAGAACGGCGTGCAGATGGGCGCGTGCGGAGAGAGATCCGTCAGGCTGAGGCCGATGTTGACGTTTGGGGACAAGCACCAGGAGATCTTGCTGGACGGTATCGAGAAGAGCTTGAAGGCGCTGTAAGGGGAACAAAGGGGAGACGCGAGGTCGACTCTGGATGTGTGTTGATCTGGGAGCTTTGTATGGGACTTGGGCATAGATTCTGCATGCAGCATTACAATCGCGCCGGACGATGCTCTCACTCATTCTGACCGAACCAGCTCCCGGCAAAGCTCTGACCGGTCCCGGCATTCGGGTACTCAGACTCTTCATCGCCCGCCTGACCCTCAATCTGATATCCAAGGGAAGACTGGGCTTGCGTGTCTTGTGATTGCGCAGGCTGAGCACTCGGACTGTCTTCGGCGGTATGATCTCGGGTTTCAAGCCAGTAGGGAGGCGAAAATGACAGATTTGCAGGGCTTGGAGCTTGTCCTGTGATCGTGTTCCCGGTCGAGGGTTCTGGAAAAAGTGTCTGCTGTGGGCTGGGTGCCACCAGGGTGTCAGCATGCGAAGTTATCATCATGTCTCGCGCCAACGTGTCACCTTCCTCGCTGGCCTCTTGGGGGTCGCGCGACGCGCTACTTCCGTTGTCCGGTCCTGTGTACTCAATTGGGACGAAGCTTCCGCAACCTCATCCCATACGAATTCCCTCGAATAACCCGGGACCTTCGCACTGCGGTTCCGGGCTCTGGGATGCTCGGTCCGTTGCACATCCCTTTGGATTCCCCCCTCTGGGGCGGAATTGCGACCTTGATGATCAGCCCCCTGGACTGAGGGCGCTGGGGTGCTTGTGTTGGACATCTCCTGGGCGGTGGCCGCCCCCTGCTTACGTTTCCTGTTCCCGGAGGGAGCAGCGCGATGAGCGGTCGGTGGCGCACTCGTTACGCTGCCTGTCGCAGGAGTGTGCCCTGCATGTGACGACGGCGGCATGTGGGCTCCAGAGTGCTGCCAGGACGATATTTCGTAACCGTGAGGACGATCGGCGGTCTGAAGCGGCGCTGCTCCTGAGGTCAAGCTGTGAGAAGTGAGAGCACCATGTGCCCCGCCATACCCAGTGCCAGCCAGCGCCAGCGGGCGGTGACCGTGACTGGTGTGTGGGAATCCCGGTGTCTCGGCGGCTGTTGAGAACTGGCCAGTGGAGCTGCGCGTGCTTGAGAGCCTCGGAATGGGGACTTTTGGTCTCAAGTCTGCAAACGTATTGTTGCGGGCGGATGAACCGCGGTGAGCCCTTCTCCCTCTTGACGTCGCCCTTGAGGGGCGGCCGGCTGCTTGGGCTATGTACTTAGCCCCCCTTTCCGCCAGGAAGTCTTCAAATTCATCGAGTGGCTGGGGACCGGATTGATCGTCAGTCTCATCGGATGGCCCGCCAAGGTAAGGTTCCATGTGGTCTTGATGTGCCTCAGAATGCCGAACTGCTCGTGGTCCTGTCCAAGGAACGCGTGTGTCGAATTGTCTGACCAGGCCTCAGAGAGGCAGCGCTTTATAGGCTGCGTACAGCCCCCGATGGGTGCGAAGGCGGTGCGTAATGATCAACGTGACGCTCCGCCCGACCTGGAACATGTCTTCGGTGGAGAGCAGTTTCAAAGGAAGGGCTTATACATTGTCAGGAACAACGGAGCGTGCGTCCTCTATTGGCATCCAGCTGACATCTCAGGCTGCTTTTTGTGATTCGAATCCCTTCCCCCAACCCCTGCAGTCACGAAACTCCTCATGTCGACAGCTACTTCGTCAAGTGATAGGAAGACACCTCCGTGCCGGGGTTTGTCAAGATGAACGACAGCGTCGAGCTTCACCGGGATATCAACCCACTGCCCTCAACGAATGATATGAGGCGAGACGTGGGGTGCGTGAGTTGAGCATGATGTCTTTCTGTAGACGTATCGGTTGAAAGTGTAGTTGATGGTCATTGTACGGACTGTATGTACGACCATCAAATGATCTCGCGACCGACAAAGCTCTGGAGAGCTTGCGGCCCTGCAATATCCATCATGGGGCTGCACTACCAGTACACATCGTCCGCGGCCCCATGACCAAGATCGTCCACATTCTCTCCACCTCCAGGGGCTCCCGGTCGTGGCTCGCCTGAGCAGGGGCATCTGCTTCGCTCCTCCCGGGGCGCCTCTAAACCCCGTCGTCTCCCAGAGCCGGAACGGAGCCATCGTCCACTGCTTCAGGATGTTCTGTGGGTGCACACGAGGTGGCAGTCACGGCCTCAGAGGGTTTGGGAGCGATTCTGCGGTATGTGCGCGTCTGGGGCGTAGAAGGTCCCGACATGGTTCCCGCGCTTGTTTGCTGATCGTAAAGAAGGGGACATAGCGGATGGTGATCCTGCAATGAGCACTCCAAAACGGTGCAGGGACTCCCAGGAACAGCCTCGTCGTATCCTCGAGGGTAAATCGCGGGGTAGCTGCTGGCGTGGCTGTACAGAAGAAGATGTGGCCGGTATGGTGCGGACAGACCATCCCATCCAGCAAAAGCGTCGACGGGGCGGTCCGGCATCATCTCGAAGCCGGGCACATAAGCAGCTTGATCGAGACTCGGCCAGTAGAGCTCAGATGTGTCGCGCACCGGTTGAGTCCAAAAGTGATCGAAAGCATGTTGTCCAGCGGGAGCCGGAGAGAGTAACTGCGTAGGATGAACGGCCGTCAAACCGTCTGTGCTACCGAAGAAAGTCGGATCCGTCTGAGTCGATACTGCAGACGGTGTGGCGGAAGTTCCCAAACTATGCCCATGGTGTGACTTCGCAGCCACCAGCTGGCTGGGCCACGGTAATTGGGCCGATGAGGACAATCGGTCATTGCCAGCGTTTGAGAGGCCCTGAATGGGGGTCGCAGGTGGTACAGTGGCGGTGTTTTGAGTTGTCGTTTGAGCGATTAGCTCGCTGGGCCACCTGAGGGATGTGGGGGGTGGTCGACCATCATCGGAGGCAGGTGAACGGGTGCGAAGAGACATGCCGATATGAGAGAACTGACGCAGGTAAGAGCACAGTGATACGTGCACAAGCGAGACAAGTAGCTGGTAAAGAGGGTGGCGAGGGGAGGGGGCAAACGTGCCATTGGCCTGTTTTAGTGATGTTTCGCGTCTTCGAGAGACTGCTGAGCTCCTCATGCCCATTCCTCCTTTTAAGCCGCCCTTCATCAAGAGACGGTGGTTGGGCGACAGCGTCTCGTAAGGCTATGCGGCCTTCCTTGCTTCCACTCCTTCGATGTGGGGCCGCCGTTCAAAGGATGGTTGTTCCACGATACCCCGGAAAGGAAACAGCAAGGTGTCCAGGACGACTATCCATTGCCCAGCTGCCATTTCCAAGAGGGTATGAGCTCAGAAAGAGACACAGCAACCCTGTGGCGCTTGAGGTCCCCCAGCCAAGGACCGGCGGGCAGTTCATCTACCGACCGGCTCATGCTGGCAGTTCCGCGAAACAACGCTATCATTGCACATCGGCACTAAGATTTCCTTACAGAACAAACCACCCGCCGGGAAGATTGAGCCCAAACCCCTGCTACTGGGGCCAGCCCCACTGGGTCCCCCACTCATGCCGCTGGTCAACTTCCTCGATGCTGGCTAAGGTAGGTGAAACGTCTTCGGGAGTGGACACGATCGGAGGAGCGTCAGGGCAGCTGGGCAGGACTGACGGAGTGGTGTTCAGTGTAATCGCTTCGGATTGATCGGTCAGGTAATATGGCAGAGGGAAAGATGGCTTCGCTGGGGACATTGGCCGTCGGAGCCAGTCTGCTTCGTAGAAGCCCGGTGGTGAGTCCTCACCTCTTTCCTCAGAGGTGAAGTGGCTGTCCGCGGGCCGTAACCAACTTGACGCCAGTGCAGGGATGCCCGGGCTCTCGGTATGATCATAGTGCACATCCGCGGAGCCGGAGGTGTGGGTCGGTCGAGCTTCACAGGCCCGGGCATACCATTCCTGCGCTCGTGAAGCGGCTACCTTGCGCTCCAAGGACTTTTTCCTGGCCCAGTACCTGGCCTGTGCTTCCGCCTTGATACGCCTCCTTCGTGCGGCCTCGCCGGGCTCCCTCGTAGATTTCCTTGCAATGCGTACGCTTACGCTCCAACTCTCGTGGAACACGACCGACGGGCTGGACATGTCCGTGCCCTGAGAAGGCAGACCGGGGCGTTCAAGCTTTTGCGGTTGTGCCCCATTTGGTCCGGTGTCGTCAGCCACCCTTCTCAGTGTCTCGCCGCTGGGTGCGGCGGTGAGAGTCTTCACGGTTGGTTGGGTCAAAGTTGTGAGGGCTGTCGTCGGCGTACAGCAGGCTGCATGAAAGGAGGAATACGGCAGAGAGGGACCCGTGCGTGATTGTAGATTGATATGGCCCCCATGTGTTGCAGAATCCCGCGATGTACCGCTGTCAGAGTAGTGCCCCGGTGTCCCTCGGTTCAGCCTGCCTTTTTTTCCCCTTGCCAGAGGGATTGGGGACTCAAAACCCCTTCTCACACACTTCACATGCTCCGAGCTTTCCTGGCGCATGGTATCCGGTGTCTCAATCGGGAACCAGGTAAGCGAGTATTCAGGCATATTGATCACAAAACACCGTGAGATTGGTAGTGCTGAGCGTATGTAAGATTGGTGGAAGGTCAAGATTGATGCCCAGGGAGGGGCCACACCCAACGCGGCGTCTTGCACCAAGGGTCTCAGGCTGCACGAAGGCATACATCCTTTCCACAAAAGCTCCACACCATCTACGCGAGGAAGGCCGCCGATGTTCGTACCCAAGGTTGAACCTCACTCGGGGAGGCGTCTGCAGATAACAGCAAGGAAGGCGTTGACCTGCGAACGAACGGCGTACACCATTGGCGGATAAACCTGGCACCTCGCAATCAGTCCAGCTCATTGAATTGTGTCGCAGCAGACGTGACTCTCTTCCCCGGATTCCCCCCGGAAGGCATCGGTCCGGGTGGATCTGGAGTCAACGCTTGACGGGGATTTGGACCAAACGGCAAGGGACGCATGCTGGATCTGTTCGGGCTCTGTTGAAACGTCCCGGAGTTGTCCTGGCCACTGGTGACCGCGGCGGTCGTCCAAGTGGACCAAGTCGGTTCTCCCGCTGTCGCCGCTCCCGGCGACATAGACGAGCCCGAGTGATCACGCTCGAGCAGTGTGTAGCGATGCAACGGGACGGAATCGATGTAGTTCTGCAGCTGCTCATCGCTGATCCGCAATCTCGACACAAGCGGTTTCCTGGACCGAGCAGTCGAAGATTGTCGCCGTGCACCCGCGGCGCTCCCGAGCTATTGTCCAGACGATAGGGCTTGCTCCTCGAGCCGGTGAGGGCGCTGCAGCATGTGAGACGGCCAGGTTGGGCTGACACCAGGCTTCTCCACCCCAGATCTAAATTGACGCGCTCTGCTCGCCCCAAGAGTAGGGACCGTCTCCGGGCTGGCATTCTCGTTGGGGTCAATGCTCATTCCACGTGAGGTGCGTTCCACTGGAGGCGAGCAACTGTGGCTTCCGGATTTCACAAGGGCTTGGTCAGGCCTCGCTGAAATGTGTGCAGCTTGGCGGCATTCTGCTGCCGTCGTGCTGAGCGACTCCAGTTCTTCGTCCGCCTCGACCTGTAGCATGCCGAGGACATCATCCACCATGCCCTTGACTTTGTGCTGTGCGGCACTGTCATACTCTTGGGCACGTAGCTTCTGTACAGGGGAAATGTCTTTGGACGATGGGTATTGTGCTGACGTGCCAGTTGAGGCCGGAGCAGTGGTACCATAGTGACCATCTGCTTGAGCACCGTACTGCCATTGGAAAAGCTGGATGTGCAGCGTTCCCGATGCCGAGGGCGAGCGCGCTTCGGGATCGGTGGCTGTGACTCCGGGAAGTCGGGATCCCAGCCCCCGCAGGAGCCGCACAACGTCAGCAGCTTCGCTCCAGTTGGGTTTTGAGTGGTAACTCTGGTCCGGTCAACTGCCTGCGAGGGACGATGTGCCGTTAGGATGACCTACGGTAGGTGTGTTCTGAGTAATCGATGATTGGATCACAGGCCAGGCGGTCTGGTTGGAGGGCTGCTGCGGCGCTGGAGCCATACTGACAGCGGAGCAAGGGGAGCCCTCACAGCAGCTCTGATCAGGGGATTGATGGGGACCTGGAAGAGACCAAGCGGTGGTCATTGTTCCCGCATCAGGCCGGGGCTCGCCATCGAGAGGTGATTCGACTGTACGGCATTCAGTCTGATCGTACTTGATGCTGCCTCCGCCCCAACCGATCGATGAGTCAGCCGGTCTCGATCCTGTTCGACGCTCGAAATCTGCCTGCCACTCGTGGCCACTCTCCATCTCTTCTCGAAACCGTTTCAGCCCTGAGCGGGCAAAGAGGTAGGGATGATAGGGGATCGTGTTGTTGTCGTTGCAAACCTCCCGCGAGAGTCAATGTCAACGCCGTCGTGCCAGCGAGCGTGATTGGAGGCGGGGAGAGACAATGTTTGTCATCAGTAATCACCGCCTCACATATACCACGTAGAATCCGCAGCCTGCGCAGGCGATTAGTCAGGATACCGTATCTTGGTATGGTCGAGCTGACAAAGACGGAGGAAGAAAGCACTGTGCGCCACCCACTTGCGGCGTTTCCATTTCGCGCACAGTGGCGTGCGGGCAAAGCTGGCAATTTGTTTGACCTGGCCTTCTCACCGCCATGGCAAGCAATTGGAACGCTGCCTTTCATCATTCCTCGTGACAGACGCTCCTCTGGGCAGAGATGTGTTTCACCTCGGCCAGCGCGACTGGTCGAGGACCATATCGCCGAAAACGCGAGGCGGTCGCAGGACCGCACGGCTAGTGTGTGAACGTTCGGGCAGTAGCTCCATGGCTACAGAAGGGGGGTCGGTCTGGGCCTCGCAGCAATCGAACACGTGAGAGACAGATCGATCAGAGACTCAGGCTGGTTGAAGACGGATGTGCTGATTGTTGCGAACCCATGGGCATCGGTCAGGGCAGGGGTTCCGGGTGTGACATACCATGGGACCAAGCACATCGGATGCGGCGGTACTCCTCTCGAGTGACACAGTCCGTCAGATCTCTGCTCTGGTCGCTCCCTTCAGTGACCACATAAACTGCTTTCAAATAGACCTGTGGCCCCTGGTCGCCAGTCAAGGGCTCAAGCCGGAGCTGTCGCTGGAGTTGACGAAGCTGAGTGCCATCCAGCATTGCTGCTAGGAGCTGATTTCGGGAATGGCCACATCAATTGCTGTCCTTTGCCAGCGCCATCCCTGGCCATGTTCAAAGGGGCGCAAACACATGCGACCGGGAGACCAGGGCACCACAAGTCCGCAGGGAGGGACCAACGGCAAACTATCACGCCGTTGTTCCACCCCTGGTGTGACACCCGAGGCGTGACACCCGAGGCGTGAGGGAACTCCCAGTTCCATGCCCGTTATCGGCCCGTACGCCATTCAAACCTTTGTTTCCCGAACCCTCGGTTGGAAACAGATGTTAGGCAGAGTCTGGAATGTTCGGTGAGGTAGCGAGTCTGGCCAAATAGCATTAGATTGTGCACCTCCGATACAGTGACCTCGGATCACGCAACAGGTTACTAAGCAGCCTTTGCTGGCACGTCACCGTTATTTGCCCGCATAAAACAACCCCTCGGCCTCACTTGCAAACTTTGCCAGAAGACTCCCCATTGGTCTGCGATCCTCTACCCCTCCTCTTCTGGCTTGTTGCTGAACAGTATGACCGGTCGCTCTACTTCGCCACCTGCGCAGTCCGACGACGGCGAATCAGGTCACCCGACCTCGTCTCAATACGCAAGAGACAGCGCGAGGACAGATGCGAGAGCCAAGGGATCGACCGCTGATGAAGCCAATCGTCACCACAGAGTGCGTTATTCAGCCAGCACCGAAGGCCCTGGGCATTCAGCACCAGCGTCAGAGACAGCGGGTCTGTCCTCGCATCGACAGCGACGGACTCTCATGCCGAAGTCGGGCGGGTACATTTCTCAGAATGATTGGCTCCGGAAAACACAAAGAACTCAACATGTCATCGACAAAGAGCACCTGCCGAAATGGACTAAAGCCAGTGCACAAGCCACAGCAAATCGCCAGGCCAGAGCAAAGCGCCTCGCGCGGTCGCGTGTCCAGGAGAACGCTTCGATTCCGTCCCAGGATATGGTCTCCCAGGGGTCGGGAGACTTCATCAGTCCGTCTATCCCTTTCAAGGCCAAGGGGCTCACCCGCCCCTTGGCCTTCCCGAGCTTGGTGCAGTACTCGAGTGCGAGACACGGGCAGGGCAGAGGGACCCAGCAGGGATTCGAAAGCTGGGCTGGCTGGGATGGCTCAGGGTATCCACCAGACTCATCAAGGGCTTACTTCGATCCAGGAAGTGCCCGTCCAGAGTATCCTGGCTCTAGCTTCGATGCGGCGTCCGGTGCCTTCTTATTTCCGCAGCCCCCAGGGCCTCAACCTTGGTCCTCCCCTGACGATTTCCAAGCCTTTACCGGAACGGACATATCTTACGAGCATTCAGCGTCTCACAATGACCTCGGAAGGACGATGGGTGCTTACGAGTCGTCCGGAACCCCGCATGATGTCTCCCTGTCTGTTGTCCCCGACTTGGGTGCTGGTCTTTTGGCCGGGAGGCGCGAGGTTCAGCAGCCATCGTTGTACTACTCTTGTCCCCCAGAGCCTTGACCACTGTAGCTCCAGCGGCGGAGAAGGGATTTGGATCGGTGGGGCGAGAGAAAGTAGACAGAGCTGTTCGTATGGTTCTTGCGCCGGCTCGAACAAAGATGGATTTTCCGGAAGACAACGCAACCGACCTTTCGCACCTGCCCCACTGGCTCCGAAATTAATCCATCTAGCACTCTCTGCACTCTCTTCGTCTCCCCGCCGGCCCCTCTTCTCGAGAACGGAGGACAGGAGGAGTTGGGTGCCGCATGAACAGCCCTTGGAGAGTGCTTTATGAAGCTTCTGGGTTTCGGGTCTTGCCATGCATCTCCCCCTCCCACCCCAGGCAGAGGCAGAAAAAGCACAACGAGCCCCACATGACTATCGTCCATTGTATAGCCTTCAGCTCACCCGTCGCCCTTCCATATGTACGCACGCCAAGGGACTTTTCGAGTCCGAAGATCCCGCCTGCTATCGAGCCTCACAAAAAGACCACACAAGCCCCCTTCGCCCTAATCCACTCCCTCCAATCCACCTCCCTCCCCGTCCGGTCCACCTCGTCCCACACACCCCTGACCACCTCCGCATTATCCTGGTAGATCCGCTCATCGCCACTCGACCGCAGCCCCATCATACAAACTGCGCGCTCGTCAGACGTGATCGCGCACATGGCCGCGATGAACCACGCACACGCTCGACCTGCGTTTGTAAACGGGATGGGCTCAATTGCAGATGGGTGTGAGCTAGTGAGGCCGGAGCGTTCGGGCGCAGGTGCTACATCGCCGTCGGGGAGGGTGTCGCTCGCCCGGATGAACTCTTCCAGGGCGGTGCGGATTCTGCAGGACAGTATGCCGAGGGAGAAGACCGTCGAGTAGAGGAAGATCCGGGCGGCCTGCGAAGTCAGCTCACCCAGAAGTGAGATTGAGTAGTCCCTCCGTGTCACACAGGTCAGACCGCTGCACCCACCTCCCGCCACATAGTCTGCGTAGCGACAGTCTCCATGAGTGCACCCGAGGACAGTCCCGCCCGAAGCTCCGGTCTCCACTCGTCCAACGCCCGTTCGACCACTTCCGCCCGTTGCCGTATCTTCTCCTCGCTGATCCCGCCTCTTCCTGCCAGCCGGTTCTCTCGTTCCGCAGCGAGATTGACGCTCTCAGAAAGGGACCACAGGACTTCTGCCGGTAGACCAAGATGCACCCGCAGACCCATCTGTCCATTCGGCGGAGGCGGGTCTACCTTGATGTCAAAGGTTGTGCGCCGGCCTTGGTTGGCCACACATTGCAGCACGTCGGTGTGAATGAATGTCGTAAGGGAAATCGAGGCGGGCTCGACGAGGTGCGAGATGGTGAATGATGGTCGGGGACCGAGGGCGGCATGGATAAAGGACGAGCAGATGGCATGGAGCTCTTGTGCGCCTAGGGGATCATCTTGCCAGATCTGCTGTGAGCTACGCTTGTCGCGTCTTTGGGCGAGCCCTGCAGATACTCACATGGCCGAGACGTAGGTCGATAGCAGCGCCAACTCTTCCTATTAGTGATGCCGTCTCGTCCGCGAGCATGTCCCGCGCGGCATGGTAGAATGACCTCGAACGGGCAGACCATTCGGCTGCCTTCATAGTCTTGCCTCCCTGTTGGAGGACCGAAGTCCGATGGGCGGCGCAGACGTATGCGGATGCAGCGAGGTGGACGTCGGTCATGGTGCCGCCCACAATATGGTCCAGTATGAGGCGACGGTCCAAGGGCGAGCACGAGTAGTAGTAATCTGCGTATCAGCTGTGCCTCAGGCTGGAGGAAGTGTTGTCTCAAGGCAGCTCACCGTTCGTGGTCGAGTCATCTGCTAATCAGTACTGAGACCTACCGGAGGGGGATGAGCTTTCTGCGACGCGCGTGACGTACAGAATTGCAAGAGTTCAACCCAGAAGGCTCGCATTTCTTCCATACTCGCTCGACGCACCGCCTCCTGTTGCCTGGCACTAGTTGGTCGCGGGTTTGTGACTCTGGCCTCAGCGATACAGAAGTGCAAGTAGGCCAACCGTCCACGTACGATCGTATGCCACTCAAATCCATCGGGGACGAAGGACCGCTCTCATCCGATGTCCCCCTCATCGGTGTCGCAGTGTCAAGAACCGTATTCTGAGGACACTCGGAGCTGTGGTCGGCCATATTGCTCGATGGATTTTCAGCGATACTGGCAGACCCAAAGAGCTGGTCGGCAGACTCGAACAAGCTCGCGTCGACATTGAAGAAGTCGGCAAAGAAGGAAAATGGTATGTCGGGGATAGAGTCAAGACCGAGCTGCATGTCTAAGGACGAGGAGTCCTGCATTCCGCCTATCAGGGCAAAGGTTCAGCGAAAAACAGAGGAAAGTGGCCCAACTTACACGGATCGATAGGCGCAAATTGCTGGGATTGCTGTGTGAACACCTGCGTGGGAACAGCCGAGTCCGGGGTCGGAAAGGCTGAGCCGTGTACCGCGTCGACCGTCGCTGACGGAGGCTGGGCGACCGGCTGATCTGGGGCTCGAGGCTTTCGACGCTGGTTAGGCTGCCTGACCGTGACTAGCCGTCCGAGGCTGTCGTCCCATTTGCGAGGGGGGAAGGTGCACTCAATGCTTGTGCGCGTACTGTTATCAGCTCGGGGCGTCGTGAAGAGCCGGGAGTCCCGATTCACCATGCCCCACAGCGCGGATGGACCTGATCACAGCCCCGCCTGTGGTCAACCATCACCAGTACTTGAGAGACTTTCCCCAACTCATACGGCGCTTACTTCTTCCTGCGGCACTGGAAGCACCCTTCCCGGCTTCTTCTGCGCTTCTCGGCGTGGTCCGACGTCGCAGGTGGAGGATCCGGCCTGCAGCCTGAGCTCGACGGTGACACGGTTCGCCGCGATATCTGCCCCGTAGCCGTAATGGGTGAAGTGGGTGCAGATGGCGGCATTGGCAGCTTGCAAATCACAAGATGGGCATGGGCGATAGCGGCAAGATAGAGCGCAGATAACGGTTACTGCATCACGGTCCGGATTAAGCGTCTCGGCGGCAATTACTCGCTCACCCTTTTAACCGGAGACATTACCCGCTCCTGGCCCGTCAAGTTTGTTTCCGCCATCCCTTATGCATCCGTGGTGGATTGCTGGAATCGGATGCATGCCGTCATCGTCCTCTTAGCACCTTTTGGATCCGGGGCAAGGAGGTGGGCAGCGAGAAGACGTCCCGGGCGAGGGCCGGCGAGAGGGTTTCGAACCGATCTGGGCGGACGTAGCCGATCGTCAACGGTTGAACAGATCTAGGCGATCAGCGCTCTTTCTTTGTTATGCTCTTCTTCACGGCCGATTCTACGGCGATGCGCACCATCAGACAACAGTGGAAACCCCTTCGCCCACCTGACAGGCCACACACGGTATGAAGCATGCACCATTTACAATTCGCCCGGCCGGGAAGTCCTTCCGCTTGTGCTCACTACCCATATTTCAGTGCCAAGCCAACAGAATTACCCTGCGCGTCATAGCAATCATAAGCGACCCTTTGTCCTCCGCGACTCTCTACTCCTCCACCCGGATATGTCTTCATCGGCGACGTCTTGACAGCTGACATATCACGTCCCCACCGTATCACCTCCCTGCCATGCCGTCGACCAAGCAAGACACCAACGAAGAGTCCGTCCGTGGACCAGGCGGACAGGGCCCCCCGGTCGTCAAGATGATGGTCCTCGAGACGGACGAGCCGCATCCGGATGACCACCACGAGAAAGGGTCACTGGGTGAGATCTTGCACGACCATTTTGTCCGCGCC
Source organism: Papiliotrema terrestris (assembly GCA_019857685.1). Lineage (NCBI taxonomy): Eukaryota > Fungi > Basidiomycota > Tremellomycetes > Tremellales > Rhynchogastremaceae > Papiliotrema > Papiliotrema terrestris. The sequence goes on from JAHXHD010000507.1 coordinate 17,755, forward strand.
GGGAAGCGGCATGATCCCGAGCTTGGCATCGAGACGGACCAGGTGTTCGTCGTGACGGAGAAGGGAGGAAGGATACCCAGTGCCGCCGAGTTCACGGGGGTCAAGGGGGTGTTGATCACGGGGAGTATGTACGATGCGCACGGGGATGATCAGTGGATCAAGGATCTGTTGAAGCTGCTCAAGGGTGAGTGGGCCCGACCAAGGCGACCGTGAATCACGCTATGGTGCGGCTGACCGCCAGAACTATGGACCACCCGCCCCGACATTCATTTCTCCGGCGTCTGTTTCGGCCACCAACTCATCTCCCGCCTCCTCGGCGCCGAGGTGGAGTCCACGGGCGAATGGGAGCTCGGCCACTCGCGAATCGACCTCACCCCGATCGGAAAGAAGCTGTTCAAGACGGACGAGGACCACATCCACCTGCACCAGATGCACCAGGACCACGTCACCTCCCCGCCAAGCCACAAGACGACGGATCTGCTGAACGAGGGAGACAAGGTGCATGTGTGGGGCAAGTCGCCGCATACCGAGGTGCAGGGGCTGTATGTCCGGAACCGCGTGTTCACGACGCAGGCGCACATGTGAGTGGGCGAGCTCTCGTTTCGATGATGGGACTACCCCCTGTGCAGCCAGGCGATGAGCCCTGGCTAGACACAGGAAGGTCCGCAGAAACGACCTGCTCGCGCCCTATTCGCATTCTTGCCTGAATGCCCCTGACCTGCACGCACTCGAGCAGCCACTAATCACAGGGCGTTCGACGAAAAGATGGTCAAGCGCGAAATCGAAATGCGGATCGAGTCGGGCGGAATCAGCGAAGAACACGAAGAGGAGCGGAAAAAGGCGGTCGAGACGAGTCATCTGGACCACGACGGAGCCGAGGTCGCTTCGGCCATCCTGCGCTTCTTCCACTTCGAGGACGACGGTCTGGAGTGAGGGGGAGGTTCAGCTGGACGGGGTG
>JAHXHD010000508.1:0-15191 GCA_019857685.1 Papiliotrema terrestris
GCGGTGGGCGGTGTGACTGGGCGATGGGGGTTTGGTGCGAGCTCAGGGCATCACCACCCCCCCCGTCCTCGTCGTCGATTCATCCTCTACATACCCTCTTCTCTCTCCTCTCCACCAAAACCTCATCCCCCACTCACCGAGATGACTCTTGTTACCCGCTCGGCTGTCCGTCTCTCCCGACGAGGAGGTGCCGCCCTCAAGACCGCTAGGGCCAACGCCGCGTTTTTCAACACGGCCGCCTCCAGCGCCCAGAACGTGCTCCCCAAGTTCGCCGCGAACGCCAGCAGGGTCAACATCAAGGCTCCCCAGGGTGAGTTGGTGAAGTCAATCGCAGAGACCACGGACAGTGGAGGGGGATGGGGATAGGGCGTAGGATGACAGTCGGCGACGGGGATGTTTGAAAGATATCGGACAATTCGGCCGGGGTATGAGGGAGGGTGTAAGACGACCTGGAGGCGTGCCGATGGGTTGTGCAGCACTCGCAAGTGCTTGCAGGAAGATAGGGGGTGGCTCTGCAGGGTGTTGGCCACGCTTTGCATGTCACTACGACGCTGGCGTTCTCATCGCTGGTCATCGCGACAAATTCCGATGCGATCGAAACCTACCGCTAACCCACAGCCTCCGCCCGAACCTACGCTACCCCCTCGGCTGTCCAGACCGGTTCCATCAAGACCGTCATTGGTGCCGTCGTCGATGTCCACTTCGACTCTGACAACCTCCCGCCCATCCTCAACGCCCTCGAGGTCCAGTTCTCTGGTGACCAGGGAGGACGACGACTTGTGCTCGAGGTCGCCCAGCACTTGGGTGAGAACACGGTCCGAACCATTGCCATGGACGGTACCGATGGTCTCGTCCGAGGACAGGGTGTCGTCGACACTGGTGCGCCGATCAAGATCCCCGTCGGACCCGCCACTCTTGGGTGAGTTGCGCGTTTTTTAGTGCTCACACACCCCACCTTCTGTCCCGTTTTCATCTCCCCCTTGCTTTACTAGTGGGATTGGCGCTCATAGCAGCCGAATCATGAACGTCATCGGAGAGCCGATCGACGAGCGAGGCCCGATCAAGGGTGTCAAGGAGTCGCCGATCCACGCCGACGCCCCCGGATTCGTTGACCAGTCCACCCAGGCTGAGGTCCTCGAGACCGGTATCAAGGTCGTCGACCTGCTTGCCCCTTACGCCCGAGGTGGTAAGATTGGACTTTTCGGTGGTGCCGGTGTCGGCAAGACGGTCCTGATTCAGGAGCTCATCAACAACATCGCCAAGGCCCACGGTGGTTACTCCGTCTTCACCGGTGTCGGTGAGCGAACCCGAGAGGGTAACGACTTGTACCACGAGATGAGGGAGACCGGAGTCATCAACCTCGAGGGAGACTCCAAGGTCGCTCTCGTCTTCGGACAGATGAACGAGCCCCCAGGTGCCCGAGCCCGAGTTGCCCTTACCGGTCTTACCATCGCCGAGTACTTCCGAGACGAGGAGGGCCAGGATGTGCTTCTCTTCATCGACAACATTTTCCGATTCACCCAGGCCGGTTCCGAGGTGTCGGCCCTGCTCGGTCGTATCCCGTCCGCTGTCGGATACCAACCTACCCTCTCCACGGATATGGGTGGTATGCAGGAGCGAATCACCACCACCAAGAAGGGTTCGATCACTTCCGTCCAGGCCGTTTACGTCCCGGCCGATGACTTGACGGACCCGGCCCCGGCCACCACCTTCGCCCACTTGGACGCCACCACGGTCTTGTCCCGAGGTATTGCCGAGCTCGGTATCTACCCGGCTGTCGACCCGCTCGACTCCAAGTCGCGAATGCTCGACCCCCGAGTCGTCGGTGAGCGACACTACAGCATCGCCACCCGAACGCAGCAGATCCTCCAGTCGTACAAGTCGCTCCAGGACATCATTGCCATTCGTGAGTGGCACGACCTGCCGTGCATTGAGCTTAGCTAATCAACAGTCGGTATGGACGAGTTGTCCGAGGAGGACAAGCTCACTGTCGAGCGAGCTCGAAAGATCCAGCGATTCATGTCCCAGCCGTTCGCCGTCGCCCAGGTCTTCACCGGTATCGAGGGCCGACTTGTCCCCCTCAAGGAGACCATCACCGCCTTCGAGGAGATCCTTGACGGCAAGCACGACCACATCTCCGAGAACTCGTTCTACATGGTCGGCGGTATCGAGGACGTCAAGGCCAAGCACGAGAAGTCGCTCAAGGAGACCGGTAACTAAGCCGCTTCTTGTAGATTTCGATAGCATGGGCTTGGAGAGGGACCGAGGAGGATACAACGCGGATGTCATGTTGAGCTCTTGAACTGCGATATTAGCGGTGCATGGGTTAGCATATACATAAACAAACCAAAATGAAATGGAATGCGCATACAAATTCGTGTGGTTGGCAGTGTTCTTCATGGTACATGGCAAGTGGCTTGAAGTGGGATCGTTAGGTTCCCCCTCGGCCGGTCGTTGAGTGGTGCTCTGTGTCTCTGACGGGGATCTTGCCAAGTTGAAGCAAAGCGAACGTGTGACGCCTGGTACCGCTACCTGCATGCTTGGCCTCGCGACTCAAAGAGCACCGAATCCTAGGATCGAGACGACGGAGTGGAGCAGGACACGTGACTTGAATGGACGTTTGGTTCCAACATGACTGGACCGCTTGTCCGTCGAATTCAACTTTCAACACCCACTCTTCCTTTATCCACGAACACCCTCGCTCCGCCATGTCCCGCCTGAGCCACTCGCAAGCCCTGCTCGGCCCAGAGCTGTTCAAGCAGATCCGCGAGACGCCCGTGCTGGTCGTTGGCGCCGGAGGGATCGGTTGCGAGCTGCGTGAGTCGCCCTGCTCGCGTTGATCAGCCCGAGGTCCGGGAGCTTACAAGCAGTGAAGAACCTTGTCCTCGTCGGGTTCGCCAACATCGAGATTGTGAGTGCTTGTATCCTCCCATAGCTGTGATGTGAAGGCGCAAGCGGGATCGCCGAATGCCGCCGCGACACCGTCGAACAGGCTGACGCCAGATCGACCTCGACACGATCGACCTGTCCAACCTGAACCGCCAGTTCCTCTTCCGCAAACCAGACATCTCCAAGTCCAAGGCGCTCGTCGCGGCCGCGTCGGCGAGACATTTCAACCCTTCGAGCGGCATCAAGATCCACGCGAGGCACGGGAACGTCAAGGAGGCGCAGAATGATCTGGAGTGGATTAAGGGTTTTGGGCTGGTGATGAACGCCTTGGACAACATGGGTGCGTCTTTTGAGCTTTCTTGAGTCCCGCGCGCGAGTCGGCGTCTCCGCCTCTCCCGTATGCGGAGCGCAATGTGAAGTAATCTAGGGCCGAGGCAGCTGTGTCTGGAGGAGATGGAGGATTGAACAGAGGACGAGATGCGGTTAGGGGCGATGGCTGACGATAGACGCCCGAAGACATGTCAACAGGCTTTGTCAAGCTGCAGGAGTACCGCTCATGGAGTCCGGTACGGCGGGATACCTCGGCCAAGTAACGCCCATCTTGCGTGTGAGCCATATCGCCCATCAGAGATACCCGCGAGACTGACGTTAGGATCAAACGGAATGCTTCGACTGTGTGCCCAAGCCCACCCCCAAATCTTTCCCAGTCTGCACCATCCGCGCGACGCCAAGCGAGCCTATCCACTGTATCGTCTGGGCCAAGACGTACCTCTTCGGGTGGGCCAGCTGTGCACCTATTGCGTAGCTTAGCTGACCGGTAGCAAACTCTTTGGCGAGGATGATGACGAAACGGACTCGGCGGAGCTCGATAAAGCCCAAGCGAGCGGGGAGAACGGTACGCTCCAGCGGTTGTCGCATGACATGGGCCGGGGCGCTGACTTGCAGCGGAAGAAATCGAGGAGCTTAAGCGAGAGGCGAAGGCGTTCAGAGAGGTCCGGAGGAACTTGGGCGAGAAGGATGGACCTAGGGCGGTCTTCTCTAAGGTACGTGGCAGGCGGGGTTTTGAGTGAAAGCGACGGAGAAGGGCTTTTCCAAGCTTGATACGGCAGCGGGAGCTTACACATAGGTGTTCTGGGACGATATCAATAGGCTGTTGGCCATGGAGGACATGTGGAAGGTCGCTGGGCGAGTCAAGCCCGTCGCGCTGGATTACGATGCGATCATGAACGACCAATTCGTTGCTCCGCCATTGCGGGCTGCGCCTCAAGCCAACGGAACGACGAAGGAGGACGCGGCGAACGGGTCGAAGGACTCAACGCCGGCCGTCGTGCAGAACGGCGCATCGTCTTCGGCAAACGGCGCCACAACCGGCAGCAGTGCCAGTGCACAGACGCTGAGGGATCAGAAGGAACTGAGCGTCAAGGAGAACCTGGAGCTTTTCGTCGACAGGTCAGCTCCCGTTCACTGACGGTATGGCTAAGCTGACGCACAGCTGCCGCAGATTATCGGCCCGGGCGATCGCCCACCCCGACGTCGTCCTCGCGTTTGACAAAGACGACGACGACACGCTCGACTTTGTCCTCGCCACGGCCAACTTGCGCGCGATCGCATACGGCATCGCCAACAAGACCCGTTTTCAGGTCAAGGGTAAGCTAGTGACTCGAGCAGTGCAGTCCAGCTGACGCGGCAGAAATGGCCGGCAATATCATCCCGGCTATCGCTACCACGAACGCCATCATTGCCGGGTTTGTCGTCATGCAAGCGACAAACCTGCTCGCTCGCAACCTCAAGAAGGCGCGAAAAGTCTTCCTGAAGGCCAACCCGGCTTTCCCGCTTGGTCTTGAACACCCCGCTCAGCCCGATCCCGCGTGCGGAGTCTGCCGAGACACATACGTCTCGCTCAAGGCAGATCCGTCGAAGCTTACTTTAGGAACGTTTGTCAGTGACATCGTCCAGAAGTGGCTGGTGAGCGATGCGAACGACGGCGACGACGACGAGGAGCTTGAATTCTACATCTACGAGGGTGGGCGATTACTGGCGGACCCAGACTTTGACGACAACTTTGAGAAGACGCTGGAAAGTCTGGACGTCGGGAGGGGGAAGGTCATCACTGTCCGAGACGAGGATTCAAAGTACAGGCCTGTACAGTTCTATCTGACCGCCTTGTGAGTGTTGATCGAGGCTCTGAACTGGAGGTCCGCGGTGCAATAGGCGAAATGTGTAAGGCCTGGCGCTGACGAAGCAGGGACGAAAACTCGACGGAGACGTATATTCTACCCGAGTCCTCACCGCGTTTGACGCTGGCACCCGCCAAGCCAGAGGTCCGCGAGGAGTCGCCGGATGATATTGTCGCGCTGGAAGAGGCGCCGATCAGCACGACACAGCAACCCATCACGAGTGTCAGTGCGGAATCGCGAAAGCGAGCTGCGCCGGAAGATGGGGATGTCGCTGTCAGCGAGGAGGACGAAGTTGCCGCGAAGAAGAGGAAGTTGGAGAATGGCAATGATGTGATTGAGATCGTTTAGACGCGGGGGAGAGTCATACGCAGTCTGTGGCACAATTTGTACAGGAAGGCGGGAAGGATGTGGAAGTATCGTCATACATCATCATGGTCGTCGGCGTTGGGTAGAATAGTACAACATGTGAATGACATTATCATGACATCGTCCGTCCGATGACCCTATGACCAGGTTCTGAAGTCCTGCGAAGTCGATGTCGAGCATCTTGCGTCCATCTGTCGTCGGCTGCACTCGAGGACCCTCGATCGGGCGGCCAGTCGAGAGCCACACTAATGCGCGGCACTCACACAGGGCGGAAACGGCGTTGGCACTGGATGCAGTGTGGCCCAGGGCTTTTCGCGCCGAGGACTTGCCGCGCTACCGCCCTGTGCCCCACTCGAGCCCATCCACTCTTCCTGCCGTGCTCCTCATGAGGTCCACCACGTCCGCCAAGCTCACCTCCCCGCGATTCGTCACGCTCGGGATTGGCTTGGACGGGTGAAGCTGAACAAGGTACGGCTCCGACGTCTCGGCGCTATCGTGCGCCGTGGTTTTGTCGGACGGGAGGTGCAGCTTTGTGATTGACAGGTGCAGAGTCAATGTCGGGTGGGGGAGGGGGAGGTGGAAGAGCAGCCCGGTGCGGGTGTATTCGTGGGAGAATCTGGGTCGTCAGCGAGAATGCGTTCCCCATCAGGTACAAGGGGGCGAGATGGAGCGCAGCGAAGGCTGCAAGTCGTGCAAGAACCATGTGCGGAACGACATGTTAGGGACAAGCCAGGCAGGGAGGGGGTATCGCGGACCACGCCGACTCACTCAAAGCCCATCGTCTGCACAAAGTCCTCCACATCCTCGCGCTGACTCGACCCGCCCACGTCCACATCCACCACAGCGCGTACACTCATGCCCTCGTACTCCCTCCCCGAGAGCGGGTGCGAGATGTACGTCAAGCTCATCTGCGTCGGTTCGGCGTCGGCGTCGGCGCCGGTATCCCGCCCTCCATCTCCTCCAGCAGGCCCGCGGCTGTTCCGGACCAAGCCATCTTTCACCACCGTGCGCAAGCGAAGGATCCGTTTCTGGTTCGGCAGCACGGACGCGGTGTTGAGGTAGATCTTATCGTGGATTGCGTGTGGTTCGGCGTACAGGCTCAGGAGGGATATTCGGGATCGGACCTGTTCGAGGGACGAGGGCGGGAGAAGGGCGTAGAGGGTGGGGATGAGTGGGGGCTGCGTTGGCTGCTGGGGCGCTGGCGCTGCCATAGTGAAGCAACAATTCGCCTTCAAGGTCGGGCTGGATGTGTAGTTTGAGCGAAAGTCGGGATAGACGACGTGAGGGCCGCAATGTTGGTCCGTCGAGGTGAAACGCGGAGTTGGCCTGCTTGTCCGTTCGCCGAACGGCTCGACACAGAAGGATCCGGTGCACTCATGGGGTAGTACTATCTGATCATCGCGAACTCGACGCCTCGGAGAGGGTATGCTAAGTACATAAGCTACCGACCATTGGGCAAAGTATCGAAAATCAGAAGAAGGTTCCACGTGTATGGAGAATACAAATGTACAAGATACGGACGTTATCGAGTATGTGCCACCAAATCTGTACGGACTACGTGTACAAACGTACAACGTATCGACCGAAGAAGATTTAAGCCATACGGCCGCCCATAAGCCCTCTGATCCAGCTCGTCTGCCTCTGCGCTCGGCTACCTCGTCGAGGTGCTTCTTGTTGAGAGGATCGCTCGGCCGCCACCCTCACCTCAACAACATCCTCCGCTGCGTTTCCTGCCACGATCTCTGCCGCCGCCTGCCCGGCGTTGGACCCTCCCCCCGTAGTCCCTTTCGCGGTCGATACCTTGAGCTCCAGAACGTGCTCTCACCACTCTAAATCCGAGCTCGCTTGAGTGGCCGGGTAAACCGCTCGCTCGGGTCCCCATTTCTCTCTCCCGCGCAAGAGTCGCTTTCACGTTCCGCCGGACGTTTGGTACCGCGGGACGGCTTTGTTGCATTAAATCCAAGCTCGACGCTCCTCGCGTGTTTGCTACGTGTCAACATCTCCCTTAGCTCAAGCAATGCCCCATTGAGAGCTTGCAGCTCCCTGAACCTGGCTATATCGGCTTCACGACGCTTGTCAAGCTGCAGATCAGTACCTGCCCAGGGGTACCCGTCACCGACGTACCTCTCGCCTCAGAGCGGCGTGGGATCCCTCATTGTTCTCCGCCTGTACATCAGCAGCGTCCACGTAGGTCATTCCCCCTACGTCGCGCTTGAGCCGAGCGTTTTCTTGGTGCAGGTCGTCGATCTTCGCCTCGAGCTCGTTCTTTTCCCGGAACCAGACGTCGCGTTCCCTGCCGTCAGAGTTGACCAGACGTTACCCACAAGTACGGCCACAGGTGGGCAAGACGCACCTCTCGATGCTGTCGACCTGGTCCCGCATCGATTCGAACTTCAGGTCCGGCTTCCTGATCTTCTCCTGCGCACCGGCGTCCCTGTCCTCGAATGGAGCCGCCCTGGCCTTCCCAACAGCATGCTCCACAGCATGTGTCTGTCCAAGGGTTTGAAAAGCCCCTGCGGAGACAGTCGAGGGGCCGTCGATGGGCGCCGTGGTTGGAATCTCGGTCAAGTGGACTTTGCGCGTGTGGGGCTGACCTCGGAAATCCAGGACGAGCACCGCGCGGCAGATGGGACAGAGACTGCCGGTGTCGATGCTCCGGGCAAGGCACTCCTCGTGGTGTACATGCCCTGTCATCAGCCCAGTCTGGATGTAGAGTCCAGTCGAGGCGCCGACAACCAAGACTCACCGCAGCGCGCCACAACGATCTGGATGGGTCGACCGTAAGGTCCTTTTGCGCCGTCGAGGATCTCGGTACACACCCTACAAACCGCCGAGGCGTTACGTTGATGTGCGTAGGTGGACATCGTTGGTGCCGTGTGACGCGTGAATGAGTCGGTGTGGTCTGACAGAGTCGAGAGCCTCGCTATGTGAATGTCCTCGAAGTCACAACGGCGCGTGTGCGTATGAATGCGCCGGCCGTTATGCGCTACTTGGGGAAGATGAGGTTGAATAAGAGACCCGAAGACATACTGGCCGCTGGGTGATATACCCACACTGATCACTGCGCCTGATGGCCGGTCGGGCGGTCGGTCGGGTTGTGACGAGGTGCTGAAGCGGGGGGAAGTAACGTGTTTCATGTCCAAAAGCGGCAATTCCCGTATTGTGTCCGGGGATGACTCATGGCCGACATGAACGACATCTGAAGCTTGTACCGTCACATTCAACGGCAGTCGCGAACCTTGACCAGCGATGTCTACACCCAGTCGGACATTCCATATCATCGTCAATCCAACGGCTGGGAGTCGAAACGCGAAGGAGTGTACGTGCCGGCGCCTTCAAGGCTGACCATTGCCGAGCTCACGTCAGTCGTGGATGAACATGTTGTGCCGCTGCTGGACGCTCTGAACGTACAGTCCAAGGTCCACTTGACAGATGCCCCTCTTCATGCTGGAGATATCGGCGTCGAGCTGCTTGGGTCCGCACAAGACGGACAGGAGCTCGATGTGATTGTTGCCGGGGGAGACGGGACCGCACACGAGCTCATCGAGGGGGTCGTCTCGTGCGGCAGGCCCATTGGGCGGTGGAACCTGGTCATCCTTCCTCTCGGCACTGTGCGTAGGCTCCGACATCTCTTGCCAGAGCTACTGCATACATGAAAGTTGACCCCAGGCGAACGCGCTTCACGCCTCCTGCTTCCCCGGGTCCTCGCCCGCCCTGACCGGCAACCCGGCGGCTGACCTCGTCAAGTCCAAATCCGATACTGTGCGGCGCCAGCTCTCGTCCCTGACGTACGCGCTCGCATCTTCCAGCACGCCTCGCCGGCTGCCCATAACTATCACCAACCTTCTCGACTCCTCTGAGCCTTCCGACCCGTCCACAAGCGATACCTCAGCCCGCTCAAAGCCAATCCTGTCTCACATCGTCCTCTCCACCTGCCTGCACGCCGCGCTCCTCTCCGACTCGGAGGCCCTGCGGGCCGAACATCCCGGTATAGAGCGCTTCAAGATCGCCGCCGAGGCGAACCTGCCTATCGCCTTCCATGCCAACGCGACACTCCACGGCCGCGTGAGGCAATACTCGCCTTCAAAAGACGGCTTTGTCGAGCCCTTCACAGCGACCGCAACGGACGGCTCGGTCGAGCTACAAGGGCCATTCAGCTACTTCCTCTCCACGACGACGTGCGATCGCCTCGAGCCTACTTTCGTCATTGCCCCAACCCTTGCGTCTCATCCGACAACGGAGCAAGATTCGCCCAGTATGGACATTATAGTCCTCCGGCCAGAGCGCGATCCGGTGGTGAGGGCTGCGGTGGGCGACGAGGACAAGGCGAAGGCGAGAGGGGCGAGATTGGGCGAAGCGATGGGGTGGGCGTATAATGCGGGCTCACATGTACGCAAGACGTGGAAGGGCGGTGAAGGGGAGATTGAGGACGGCGGGGAAGGCGAGGTCGTGTGTGAGGTGTACCGATGTGAAGGGTTTGATTGGGTTCCGACTGTAAGTGGTACAGTGGGCTTACGGACAGCGAGCAGAAGGTATACCGAGCGGAGCTGACGCCCAGAACTCCGAACACGAGCGGTCTCACTTGATCTGCGCTGATGGTTCGATTCATACCATATCAATAGGCGGTAGAGCCAGCGTGGGGTTGTACAGGCAGTCACCCACTGCCCCCTCGACAGACGGCTTCTACGTGTGGGCATGATGAGCACCGACTCTTCCGCCTTCCGCCACTGACCCCGGTTGCGTCAGCTCAGATTTGGAACTGCGAAGATTGTATAGACATAGATGACCGGTACGACACGACCCATGCAAACATGACAGAATCTGACACCGACACTTCCTCCGTATCACCCATTGTTTCCGCCTCTATTGGCTCGATCCGTCCAGTAGCTGCCGGGTATTCTACCTATGTCCGGCATGAGCCCTGTCGCCCTCCTACCACTCCGCCTCGAAGACCTCGCAGCCTCTTCGTCGTCGTCGCTCGTCTCGTCCTCCCATTGCGGCTCCGCGTCTGTATCCACATCTCTTTCTGTCGAGCCGGTCGTGGGCGCCGCGTCCGTACTCCCCGATACGCCCCTAGACGTGGTCGGCGCCGTGCTGGCCGTGGCGGCTGGAACCACGAGAGGGAGGGGTAATGACCTCCGACCCGGCGTGGGAGTCGGACTGATATCTGGTGTACCGCCCGAGAACGACCGCGGGGGATTTGGGGTAGGGAGCCGGAAGACGAGGTTGGTGAGGTGTGAGAGGGAGAGGGAGAAGATGAGGGGCGGTTCTTGGCGCCGGGGTGTTTTTGGTGCCTTGTCCAGGAGTCGGGTTGACGATGACGCTACTGTCAGCTCCAAGCCTTCCGATCAAGCGAGAAGACGCTGGCCCGAGGCGACGTACCTTCCGCATCAGCGACCTCCCGATCCTCGTCGTCATCGTCATCCAGCCAAATCTCCTCGGCAACGCCATAGCCGCCCCTCCCCACGCCAGGTCCCCTCCGCCGGCGCAGTCCCCCACTCTCGAGGTCCGGCTCCTCGTCGTCTGTCAACTTTGCGTGGAATATGGTCTCGGCAGGCGAGGGCGGCAAGAGGATATCGTCGTATGGGAACAGAGGGGACTTGGGGATGTTTGAGCCGTGGTTAGTGGTGTACGATACGACGAGGGAGGTGAGCTGGAGGAGAAACATGAGGAAGTCGAGGATGAGGATGCGGGAGAGGCTGGCGGGGTATGCTGCTGTTAGCACGCAGTAGAGGACGCCCTGGCTCAAAGCACAGATGACAGGTGATCCATGAGACCAGAAGACGAGCATGGACGGTCCAGACTCACATTGCCCGACAAAGTCCAACACGACGCCCTTGCCCCCATTCAGGCCGGCGTAAAAGTCCAGCAGGTGTAGGAACACCGCAGACGCATTCATCGATGCCAAGAGGAAGAAGAGCGTCAAGAGCGAGCGCGTGGGATGGACGAATGGCGCCGCGGCGATCTGGGCTTGCACCAGCAGGCGGGAGGCAAGGACGAGGACGTTGGGCGTGTAGAGCTGTTGGAGGACCGCGAGAGCTTGGGTCGTGCTTGCGAGCTGCGGTCAGCGCTCGTCGGCCATATGCCAAGGAAGGTGCGTGCCGGCGAGCCGGAGGTGAACGTGAACGTGAACGTGGACGTGGGCGTGGACGCGAGGGACGTACCGACGCGACGGCATGGCGCCTCTGCGGGGCATAGACCATCGTCTACGCTATGGATGAAGACCTTGCTGTTGTATCACAAGGCGGAAGGTGCGTGCTCGTCAACATATGCGAGGGCCGATAAAGAGCCCAGAGCGCATTTCGACAAAGGTTGGCCGAAGTGGTGGGGTGCGATGGCCGCGTGTGCGCGTCGACGTGCTGGAACTGTGGCTCGAGCAAGCGAGTCAACGACAGCGAATCCTCGTCGGCTGATGACTCTGTATGCGGGAGGCGACGTGAAGGCGGCCAAGTCTGAGGGAAGGTGGATCGTCAGCATGTTCGACCGCCGGATCAACATGTCCGGATGGTTGGTCAATCCACACCTCGGATCGGGCATCGCCGCTGGCCAGGTCCGCGCTCTGACCAACGACGACAACACATCCCCTCGAGCTATACGCACCTGAGTGACCGTCCCGGTATGTCACGAGCAGGTTCAGGCTTCAGCGGACATCTGTGTAGCATGTAATTACAACCAAGGAGCTACAAAATCCAGATGCTACACCATGTGCTCCCCATCTTCATCTCCCACAAGACCCTCCGTACACTGCGTCTTTTCAACAGCCCGACCGGGCATTTGATTTCGGTCTGGTTCTCTTACTACTCGAGGTAATGCACCACACTGCCCTCCCGCCACATCTTGCCCAGATCCTCGCCTACATCCTCGTCCATCCCCCATTCGAGGCTCTCCCCATTCACCGTCTGCGCAATGATCTCCAGGCGTTCTTCCAACTTACTCCGCCTGCGGGGTGTACTTGCCGGATGCTGCTGGGCGGGCGACGACGTGCGGGCCTTCGATTCCTGAATCGCCGACATTGATTGCGCTCTAGAACGAGAACGCGAGGCCGAGCGGGAATGCCGTATGCGCCGGTTGACGGGTGTGACAACTCCGCCATCCGAATCCTCCTCGTCTTCTGCGGACAGCGGCGTCGGCAGCCGGGCCGTTGCTGTTGTTTGGGGAACAGGCGGCGGTGGCATCGTATCCTTGCCTTTATCGCCAACGCCAGTTGACGCTGAGCGCTCTCTGCCGGGTCTGCCTGTCATCGCGAGATGGCTCGGCGGCGGAGTGGGCAGAGAGTACGGCGGCGCGGTCGTGGACTCCTCCGCCCAATCCGTGCGCGTGACGCTATGTCGCAACGACGAGCCGAGCGTGGCAGGTCGGCGTTCGCTTCCGCCTAGAGCAGGCGCCAATGCAGCAAGCATATCAGACGATAGACGGCCCGTATGCGCCGAGAGATTGAAGCCCACATCTCTCGCTCGAATGCTAATCTCCCTGGAGTATTCCAACGCGGCGGTAGCGCGATCCTGGATGGTACGATCACCGCCTGCATACGCTGGCGAGGTAGACGGGCCAAGGAGGAGCTCATCGTCGTTGTGGTCAATGTCGAGCATAGGCTGAACCGGATCGGAGTGCACCTGCCGTACCGGTGACAGTGGGGCGAGGCTGAACCGGGTCCGCTTTGTCAGGCGCGGGACGGATCCGGGTCGATCGAAATCGGACGGCCTGCGAAGGATGCCCCGCCGAGGGAAAGAGAGCGACCCCGCGTCGGACAGGACCGACGCGCTGCGGGCGCTGATGCTTGATGGTGGGGTTGGACGGAACGTCAGATTGGCTGTGCGGGATGTCGGCGTCGGCTCAAAAATGGGCGACGAGGGTGGGAGCGAAGATGAGTGGACAAGCGTTTCTGGACGTATAGGTGGGGACTCGCTGGGCCGGGTGAGAGACACCGAGGGCGAGGGCGTCGGCCGAGGGAGTACAGGTCGGGTTGGAGTCGGGTCTGCTGGGACCGGAGCGGGAGGAGATGAGGGTGGAAGGGACACCGACACTGCGCGGGAGTAGAAATTGTTGTCCTCTAGTGTACGGGTTGGCTCTTCATGTATAGCCGGAATTTCCAGGTCGAACGGCGAATTCCCATCGTCGCCGTCCCTGTAGATCCCCATGTCCAACACAGGACTGACGCCATCGCGGTCCGATGAACGCGGCGACGGCTCCCGTTTTCGCTTGCCGCTGAAAGATGGACGAGCGAAGAGAATGCCCTCATCTTCCGCCCGACGCTCTTCGTCTAGCATCAAAGGCGACATCGGCCGAGCGTCCAGATCCATAGCGAACGGGTCATTTGCCTCGGCACTCCTTGCGCCCAGGAACATGCCGCGCCCCTCCCTCGCCTCGTCCTCCTTCGCGAATGAACACAGCCGCACATGCTTCCTCCCCTTACACCAGATCGCTTTGGCCTGTCTCGTCTCATCCGCCATTGCACATGCCTGGCACTTGACGAAGCTCGTCTTTCCCGGCGAATGGCGCACGTCCAGGTAGTATCCCTCTCCCAGGGGAGGCGCAAGAGGCACGTGTATCGGCGCCCGTCGCGGACCGGCCAATTGTTTCGGATTCGGCTTGAGCAGGGCTCTTGTGAACTCGTCGTCACCGTCCCCGTCCCGGAACGTGCAGTACTTGGACCACACTCGACCGCGACACCACATTGCAGTCTCTTCGCGCTTCCCGCCGGCTCTGCGGCACAGCTTGCAGCGACGGATAGTGCCAGCCGCGGTGGAGATGAAAGTCAAGGATTCGTGATATCTGTTGCCGTCGAGGTTTGGCGGGGGAAGCGTTGCCGGGGTGTACATCGGCTTGGGACTGACAGATGGCCCGGCGGGTCGTGATGCGTGGAGTAGAGCGCTTTCGAACATCGCGCCTGAGGACACGGTGCGGAAGATGATGGCCTGTTCTTCGTGTCCTGCCGGATCCCGCTCCACTGTCGTCACCGAGCGGGCACGGACCGGTACGGCCTCGTCCTGATTTTCTGACGCCCCGTCCTCGTCTGACCCGTCCTCTTCCTCATCATTGCCCGGATCGTCCTGCAGAAAAGTGCAGTCCTTGATCCGCCATCTGCCCTTGCACCACGGCGCCCTCTTCTCCCTTACTCCGCCCTTGAGCTTGCAGCCCAAGCACTGCCTCACTCTCGTCCCGTTATGCGTGTAATGCACGTCCGAATGATACCGCTCCGGATCGAGCTTCGCGGCGTTCACGTTCGGCAGCGGTGCAGTCGGGATCACCGGCGCCTTCTGCTGCGGCAGCATGACCTGCGCGTCTGTGTCGTCCGAGTCGTACGGGCACAGTTCCCGCATCCTACGACCACGGCAGTATATCGCTGCTGCTCCTCGCTGCCCACCCACCCGCTTACACCGTTTACACTGCCGCGGAGCCCGTGCCTGTTTCCCCTGGTCCTCATCCTCGGGTCCAGGTGTGCGATCTTCAAATGTACACCACGCAGCGGTCTGACGCCCCTTGCACCAGTACATCCGTTCCTCGCGGTCCCCTCCGGCGAGGGAACAGGGCTTGCAGAATCGCAGGGTCTTTCCATTACGAGACCGCATGACCCGTTTATGGTATGCGGCGGGATCGAGAGGTCCTCCGGGTGGTTCGGGCTCGTCGGCACGTTCGAGCTCCAGGCGTTTCTTCGCCTCAGCCCGTTCTTTTTCGCGCCGCTCTTTGGAAGCTTCGCGCGTCGCCGCGAAGATGCTGCTGCCGAACATGAATGGGCTCCTCTGCGGCACGGGGGCGACG
>JAHXHD010000509.1:0-29625 GCA_019857685.1 Papiliotrema terrestris
GCATACATCCACCCCAGCCCCTGCCTCCCTGCCCCCGAGAGCGCGATCGACAGGACCATCAACCCCGAAACAGTGCTCAACATGGGCATCTCCACCTCACAATCGACATACACCTTCGCTTGCTCGATATGGTAGTTCGACAGCCGTTCGCGCCTTGTACGGTCTCCGTCGAGGTACCGACACCCAATGGACAGCATCGCGTGATGTAGCAGGGGCGAGTAGTATGGTGTGCGGTGCCGGGGCTTGATGATGTATGACAGGGACGGGGCGAGGAGGTCGCGCGTGAAGAGGTCTTGTTCAATGTAGCTGCACCACCTGCGTGTAAGTCCGCGGCGCATCACTTTATTGGCGACAGCGGCTCACGGGTTGAAGTACGAGAAGAAGAGCTCGACGATATGCTCCAGCTTCGGCTCGTCTAGCTCCAGCTCTAGATCCTCGGCCGACCCCGTGGTATGCTCGCGGTGATGCGAGTCGCCCCAAGGTCCAGAGGGCGTTTCGGCGCCCGAGGCATGCTTGAACGCCGAGGTGGGGCCGTACTCGCCCAGCTCGCCCGTGACGAGGTTGATCTACGATCAGCGTGATCACCATCATCTCTCCCAAACCTACCTGCAGCCTGTTCTGGCTCGACGCGACCGAGCCGAGAGCGGCACTGGCGCGGACCGTTTCTGCCGGCGAGGCGGAGGACAACGACTCGGTCACTCCATTCTGGCGTAGCGTCCTCTCCAGCACCCGCACTCGCTCCTCGAGCGCGACAACGTAGTCTCGCGAGACGGGCTTGCGGCGATCGCTCGTCCCGTCGTACGAGCACTCTTCCTTGTACTGCGCGCACCCGCCTGTGCATCAGCCTCCTCTTAACGTCGAACGGTGCCAACTTATGCACGACTCACTGCAGCAGGGCAGTCGTGCATCACACTTGATCTTGCTACCCATCAGCCGGGTTTTCGTATCCGTGTCCACGCTCGAAGCTCACCGTCGTCGACAGCTGTCGCACGCGCGAGAGATATGCGAGACCTTGCGTCTGGCATTCTTCTCTCCTGGCGAAGCTGATGACGCTGCGCGCTTGTTGGTGTCCGGCGTGGACGAGGACATGACGATCTGAGGCTCGTCGAGTTGCATACAATCATGCATCATTCAATACACAAACAGATTTGGGCCATCCCTGGGCCGAGACGGAAAACGGGTCCCGTCGGTCAAGTCCGAACGCGCTCTACGCCCACCACATCGGCAATCACCTCGATAAACACCCTAATACAATCAAAGTAGTCCTTCAGTTCCACCCTCTCGTCTGCGCCGTCAGCCCACACTCTGACCCGGACCGTAGTCAGCCGAATGAACGGCTTCCCACGCGCACGCCGACCTACCGGGCATTGTGTTGTACTTTCCCCCAGGACCGCACACCACCCCTTGCATCCCCAGCGAGCGGTACAGGTGTCCCGCGTCCGAGCCGTAGAAGCACACGGGCGTAAGCGCCCCGGTCGGCTGCGGCTCGCCTCGGACACTTTCGTACGCCCGATTAAGCGCCTTGACTATAGGGGCGTCTTTGGGCACCTCGAACGCCGGCATGGTCTGCGAAGGGATATGCCGCACGGTGTATTGCAGCTGGGGGAAGACGGCGACGGTCTCTTGACATACTTTGTCGAGCCCGCGCAGGACCATACGCGGTGTCTGGCCGGGTCCGTACCGCCTGCGATCAGCTATCGCCCATCAGAGAGGCATTGGCGTACGCGGCTCCCTTGATGCGCGCAAAGTCGGCCACTTGGGGTGGACGGGTTTCGTTCAGGTCCTTGCCCAATGCCGAATGCAACACCCCCACATGCGTGCGGTTGCACCGCAGGTGGTCCTCCGATATCGCCCCTTCGTACTTCAGCTTCGTCAGCCTCGGGACCAGGTCCGTCGCAGCGAGGATGGCGTCCGTAGCGGCCTCGCGATTGCTCATGCTGCGTCGTCAGCGCCGACTCTGCTCCGTTTGTGCTCGATGGGCTAACTGTCGCGTATCGCCCACGAGATCAATTTCGAAGATCAGACTCTCCGCGTGCATCGTGATCGCTCGCACGTCGCTCGGCTCGCAGTTGATGAAGAAGTCGGCATCGCAGTACCCTTTCTCGATCAATGCCTGCGTGCCCGGTCCGCCCTGCAGCTCGCCCACAACGTATGTCAGCAGCACCTTCCCCTTCGGCCGGAACCCCGCTTGGTGCAGCGTCATCACGGCGCAGAGGTACGCTGCACACCCGCTTTTCATGTTCGACACGCCGATACCGAACACGCAGTCGTCTCTGACGACTCCGCCCCAGGGATCAACCGTCCATCCCTCCCCAATGGGGTTCGTGTCGAGGTGGCTGCTTTCAGCCATACTGCCCAGTCGGGTGACTCGTGAGGACGCACCCGTTGAAGAGGAGCGTTTTGCCCCCGCCCTCACCCTTCCCCCACGTACCCACGGCGTTCTGCCGCCCCTCATCGCCAAACGGCACCACCTCGGATGGTATGCCCAATTCCTCCATGACCCGCGCAATGTGGTCCGTACATGCCCCTTCGTTGGGCGTCAGTGTCCGCGAGTCGATCTTGACCAGGTCCACAATGACCTTCAGACACGCCGCCTCGTCAATCTCCGGCAGGTCCACCATGATTCACCAAAGTCGCTTCTGAGGTCGCCGATGCCGGTGGAGGTTGAATCGATCTCTTGCCAGTCTTCCACCCCTTATCGTCGACTCCAGCTTGCGTCAGTCGGGTTTAGGTCTGCACTCCGTACTCCGACGGACCCGAAGGGTCGCACGTACGTCTCATCCGGAAAAGACGCGGACCAGCAGGGGGAATACGGGCAGAGCAGACAGTGCGGGGATGAACACCGCGCAGCGGCCGCTCGGCGCCGGCCTGGGTACTCACCGATGAATGATACGGCTCCTTCGTTCCTGCGCCTCATCGGGCCACGCCGAAGATAAGACACCCGTTTAATTCCCGTCTGATGCATGCCATCTGTATCCGCTAGGCGCCCCCTTCACTCACATGGGCAGCAGCCCCCAGGCTGGGCGTCGGGGCGTCGGTCGTGCGATCGGTGATTCATATCACATGTTAGTATAATAAGACCCCGATAGCCAGCATGAAAGCCCGCTCCCACATCCCTTCAGCCGCCGCAGCTCGCCCACCATGTCCGAGAAGCAACAACACCTGGCGCCGATGCCGGCGCTGACCACCGCGGACATCGATTCCGAGCGTCACATGCACCATGGCATGGACGATCTCAAGGACGACCACCTAGTGAAGGCACATGAGGTCGGGGCTGATGGCGCCGTGCGCGTGTTCGAGGAATCTCAATATGATACGTTCACGCCGGAAGAATCCAAGGCGATTGTGCGCAAGCTGGACTGGCGTATCCTCCCTCTCCGTACGTATCCTCGTCCCCTCGTTATGAGATATGTCTCACGCTAGTCTGCCTGGTGTACGGGATCTGCTATGTCGACAAGAACGCCATGTCCTGGGCGGTGGTCTTCAACTACCGAACCGATACCAACATGAAGGGCCAAGACTACTCCTGGGCGTCGAGCATCTTCTGTGAGCCCGAGCGTCGATCGGTGGACAGACACTGATGTGCCCAGACTTTGGCTACATTGCGGGATCTGCCCCAGGCAACTACTTGCTCACTCGATTCCCGACTGTGTTGGTCGTGACCGCCTCAACCGTCATTTGGGGCGCCCTGCTCTTGGGCCAGATGGGCTGCCACCAGCCTGGTCAGGTCATGGCGATTCGCTTCCTCCTCGGTGGGTTTGGCATGACCCCACGACAAAATATAGCTCACCCTTGCAGGCTTCTTCGAGGCACCGCTCGTTCCCGTCACGATGCAATACACCGCGACATGGTACACCCGGGCGGAGCAGACTCCACGGTCGTTGGTGTGGGGCAGTATGCAAGGTCTCTTGTCCATCGTCTTCGGGTTGGTCTCGTGGGGTTGTGAGTCCAGCTCTCTTTGTCTGCCACGTTCCAGCCTGACCCGCAGACGGCCACCTGTCCCTCGACGCGGTGATGAACCCCTGGCGATGCATCTTCCTCACCCTGTAGGTCACTACTACCCTATTATGCCGAGTGCAACTGACCTTCAGCGGCGCGTTGTCGTTCGTCATTGGCCTGGGCTGGATCCTGTTCATGCCCAACGAGCCGCATACCGCCAAGTTCTTTGATGATCACGAGAAGCGCCTCGCCACGCGCCGGGTCGCAGAGAACATGATGGGCACGACGGGCGCCAGCGCGAGCACGTGGAAGAACTACCAAGTCTGGCACGCGCTCAAGGACCCGTTGACCTGGTTCGTCTGGATCTACATGTTTGTCTGCATGGTAAGTCCCTCCTTCGCCGCTGGGCGCTTTGCACCAGTGTGGTCCAGTCTGACGCCAGGTGCCCAATGGCGGTCTCACCGCGTTCAACACCCTGGTCATCCGTGACGGGCTCGGCTTCGACTCGAGGACGACCATGCTCGTCACAATGCCCTCGAGCGTCTTCAGCGCCGGGGCGCTCATCCTCTGGAGGTGAGCTCGGCGATGCTGTGATGCCATGAAGCTGACGCTAGTCTCGCGGCGACCCGATTCTCGACGCTCCGAACCTGGGGTTTATCCCTTCCCTTGGTGCTTTCTATCGCGGGCATCGCCACAGTCTACGCGACTTCCGCTCCGGGTAACAACTACAACAAGTGGGGTCGGGCATTCGCATTCTGGATGATCAACTCGTGCGTAGCCACGAACAATCCGCAATCCAGAGCTGACGACAGCTACGCGGTGTGCTACCCATTCCTGCTCACCGTCGTCGCGCAAAACTTTGGTGGACGAACAAAGCGCGCCGTGGTCAGCACAGGGCTGTTCATCATGCAGGCCACGGGCAACATCGCCGGTGAGTTTACAGGCACCTTCCCTGGCGCCGTACTCATACCAGGACCGTTCTTCTTCCCGTCGAGTGATGCCCCGCGATACAGCAAAGCCCTCAGTATCCTCCTTGCCTTCTGTGAGCAACTGCCCCAAGGTCAGGTGGGCCAGCGCTGACGCCAGTCTGCGTCCAGATCGTCATGGGCATCGGCTTCCGAGTGTACTTCCAGCTCTGCAACAACCGCCGAGATGCCAAGTACGGCCCCGTCACAGACCCTGCTGCCGGTGCCAAGGCAAGTCTGGAGGACAAAACCGACAACGAGAACCCTGACTTCCGATACGTGTACTAGGCGTTGACGCGTTCGAATACGGAAGGGCGGTGGCGGGGGGGTCTCCCCAAAGAGATTCCCCTAAGCGCTGGAGGTTGTCTCATAGAGGACGAAGTAGTTTTCGAAGGATTAGATTATATAGCGTGTGGAGGTAGCATCTCCGGCCCCTCCTGCGAGTTATACAGCATATAGTAGTCGATTCCTGCGTTGTTGTGATGTCAAGGGGGTGACAGAACTGTTGTGCCACATCTGCGCGGGCGTAATGTCCGTTTCGGGATTGTCGGAAAAGCGGCGTCATGAGTTGGTGTGGGGACTCCGCATATTCCGCTCGGTCCCCTTTGAGTTTGGTGTTGGACACGGCAACTGGTGGAATCCTCGCCAGGGGGTTCTTCTTCGACTTTCACACCCCAACTTCTGAATCTGTATACATTCACACCTTCTCCCAATCCACACCACCACGCACCAATCGTCAACATGGCCCCTCAACGTCAATTCTTCGTCGGGTTAGTCTGGCCTCAAACCCCACGAGCTCGGCGCTCATCCCCAGAGGAAACTTCAAGATGAACGGAAGCAAGGCTTCCATCCAGACCATCGTCGAGGACCTCAACAACGCCAACCTGGACAACAAGACTGGTGCGCCGATTCCGCTTCCCCTCTGCCAAGTCCATGCTCACCCGCAGAGGTCGTCATCGCCCCGCCGGCGCTGTACCTCCTCGAGGTCCAGAAGCTCGTCAAGCCTCCTGTGCAGGTCGCGGCGCAGAACGCGTACACCGAGTCCTCGGGCGCCTTCACCGGCGAGATCTCGCCCAACCAGCTCAAGGACGCCAACGTCCACTGGGTGATCCTCGGCCACTCTGAGCGACGAGCCCTCTTCGGCGACACGGACAAGGTCGTTGCGCTCAAGACCAAGGCCGCCCTGGCCGCTGGCCTGAGCGTCATTGCGTGCGTTGGCGAGACGCTCGAGCAGCGCGAGAACGGCTCGACCAAGCAGATCGTCGAGCAGCAGCTCGAGGCCATTGCCAAGGAGATCAAGGAGGAGGACTGGAAGTGAGTCTGTCCCGTTCGTGTTCGTTCGCTTAGGCACTTGTTGACGTCATGTAGGAACATTGTCATTGCCTGTGAGTTGTTGTGCCGACGACATGTGTGCTGTAGGCGACTGGGCAAGACTGACCGCAGACGAGCCGGTCTGGGCCATCGGTACCGGCAAGGTCGCCACGAAGGAGCAGGCCCAGGAGGTGCACGCCGACATCCGACAATGGCTCGGAAAGCAGGTGTCGCAGAAGGTCGCCGACGAGACCCGAATCATCTACGGTGGAAGCGTCAACGGCAAGAACTCGCCTGATCTTGGTGCGTTGCTCCTGCCAATATCGCGCTGACCCGCAGCCGCGGCTGCCGACATTGACGGTTTCCTCGTTGGAGGAGCCTCGCTCAAGCCCGAGTTCATCGACATCTGCCGAGTTTAGAGATACCAGCCACGCGCGAAATAGCCAAAAGAATACGATGCAGGGTGCATGTCTGTGATAGAAGGACCGCTGTCATGCCTGGGAAACAATGCCTCGAGCTGGGCCGAAGGGGCAGTCTGCGCAATCTGATGGCCCCTGCACTCTACCACGCCCACGAGCTGGGCGACTTGCGCCTGATCTTCTGGTCCTCGCGCACCAGCCCCGCGCTCCTCGCGTGCTTGTTGACGTCCTTCGTGAACCTGATCGCCACCTTTTCCTCCATCGTGCGTCCCTCCTTCAACACGATCCTCAGTCGGCAGTACGGATGTCGCTTGATGCCGAATCGTCCTCGTCCCTTGATGTCCATCTGCTTCGGGCCGTACTTCTCCTTGTTGACGATCGCCTCGGCTGAAAGTCAGCGCGGGCCTCGACCGTCCGATGCAACATCGTGCGTCAGCACGAGCGCTCGCACTCACCGACCATCAGCCGCTCCCGCTTCATGTTCTTGAAGTCGATCGCATGGTCCCGCGCAAGGACCAAGTTGGGCTTGATCCACTTTGCCGCGCCCTTCAACGAGAACTGCATCTGCAGGATCGCCTCGTCGACCGGCAGACCCTGTATCTGGTGCGCGAGCAGCTCGAGCTTCTTCGGCGAGATCTTGTGCTTGGCCGACGTGTATATGTGCTACCGTCAGCATCACCGTGTAGTCCTCGAGCTACATCCGCGGACCCACCTCGCTGTACTTCTGTTTCCGCCTCGCCTCGTTAGCCCGCCTGATAGCCACCTCCCCGACGTTGCCTTGTTCCGACGACTGCGACCCGGCTCCTGCCTCGTCCGTCTGCCCTATCTCGCCGAAGATGCCCGTCTCCCCGGCTGTTTGCACCTCAATCTCGCCCGGGACCGATCCCTCGGCCGCGCGCGCCTCCGCCTCGCGCTTCTCCCGGGCACGCTGTTGGTCGTCCTCTCTCCGCCGACTCAGCCATCCGGGCATGTAGTTGTCGAAGAGTCTACAGTCAGAACGGCAAGAAATAAGAGGTTTAGGACTCACGTTCGGCGGGAGAGGTGGATAACGGGACGGAGAGTCGGCTGGGCGATGGTCCGCGAAGGTCCGGCGACAGCGACCTGCGCGACTGATATGAGTTTCGGCACAAGCGCAGGCCCAGCGCCGTCAGTTCCACACTCACTCGAGTATGCTGATCTGAAGTGCCGTGACATTGTGCGAGGTTGTATTAGACAATGCTATCAACAGGTCAAAGGGCGATGAGTCCTACCGGATACAGGGCAACTTTCGAACGGGATCAAATATACCGCCCCGAGGTAAGATCACGTGATATCACCATCGAGGCCTGGGGTGGAGGCTGTCCATCGCCGTCTTGCAGTACGTCACCAAAGCATCTCCCGATCTCACATCTTCGTCTCCCACTCGTGTACTCACCTTCCACCACCATGTCCTCATCCGTCAGCCAGCAAGAGCTCCACACGCCCACAAACGACCCCGCAACGCTCAAGATCGCCCCAGGGCTGACCTTGAGCGACTTGCAGCGACAACATGTCGCGGTGGTGCTCGATCTGTTCCAGGCAAAGGGGACCATGGCCAAGATCAAGGACAACTTCTCCCAGGACGCAGTGTACGAGGACCCGTTCGCAAAGTCGGGCGGGATTGAGGAGCTTGGTACGTGGTGTTATTCGTCTCCCATATCCATCCCACGTCCTCTCGTGGCGTCAGTCGGCTCACTCCCAGCGGGGCAGCTGCTCAACGTCCCGAGCGTCACGTCTGGAACCAAGACAAACCACTACCAAGTCACCACCGTCACCCCTACGAGCACGAACAACGCCAAGGGCGAGTCCGTCCCCGTCGACGAGATCACTGTCGACTTTGACCACGAAATCACGTTCAAGGCCCCCTTGCCCGAGACCGCGAAAACGATGCACCTCCAGACGACGCTGCACATCTTCAGCGACGCCAAGCAGGGAAAGATCGTGCGGTTGATGGACCACTCGGCAGAGGAGCTTCAGGAAAGCAGCCTGCCCAACGTGCGTCCACAAGATCGTTCGCTCCGGGCTAACCGCAGTTCATCCGGAAATTAAACTCGGTGGTCGTGCCGAAGCTGACCGGCCTGCCGTCGGACGACAAGGAGGACGCCGAGAAGGTGCTGAAGACACAGCGATAGGTCGTCAAGTATGCATAGATATATGCATGGTACAACTCGTGCGGTTCGTCAACACCTCTCGAATATTCTAAACAGGTCCGGCAAGTTGGCTACCTGGTTCATCTCGCGTCCGAGCAGGTCTTTGGGCCAAGCGGTATGGCGACGGAATGAGGGGAACAAGACGTGTTCAAGCTGCCAAGCGTTATGCGAAGATTCCTCCTTCGTCTCGGCGATGTCGGCGCTGGCATCTTCGTCGTCGTCGCCGCTCGACGGAAGCAATGAGCGTGGGGCGTAAAAGTGGGCAAGCTCGCGCAAGAACGTCTCGAAACACTGCTTCTCCTCCTCCCAATTGACCTGTTATCAGCTGCGGTCAGATCTCGACGACCCACTCTTGCGCCCAGACATAACAGGAACTGTGGCAACCGATCCAAATTCGGCGTATACCCCCGCAACAGCATCGGCAGCGTCTCTACGGCACCGTCATCCGATATCGCCAGCGAAAAGTACTCATCCACCATCTCTCGCTTGTCCATGAGTAGGTCATATAGTTTCTGCTCATCAGCTGGACTCCTACGTCTCTGAACGCGAGCCCACCTGCACCACGACATCGGGGTCTAGACCATTCTCGCCGATCCCATCCTCATACTCCGCCGCGAGGCTCAGCAGATCTCGCAGACTCGGCGCCGGATCTAGCCGCAACCGGTCAAATGCGCCAAACTGCCTCAGACCGAGCTGGTAGAAATGCTCATCCCTGTCCATCAGCCCAGCGTCCGACTGCTAGCGTGCAGGCTGCGTGCTCACGCAAGCGCCACGTAATTCAGCAGGAACAGCCTCGTGCCGTGCTGCACCAGCCCCAAGCCCATATGCCGATCCGCGATGCCCACAAACGCGTGCTTGGCCAGCAACTCGCCCAGATCTAGGATGAGCATCGCTACGACCTGTATCACGCAGGCTCACCGGCATTTGCCTTTCTCTTGCACTCTTTCCGCAGCTCGCGTATACTCGAAAACTCGCACACGCTCTCCGGGATCTCCTTCACGTGGGGCTCCTCGCGTGGGACGTCCCACAGCCGCTCTCGATTTTCGTCGTCGCTACCGACCTCTATGGCGTCTTCGTCATCCACTCCGCGCCGCTTCGACGGCCGTTCCTCCAACTGCGTCGCTTGCGAGTACTCGACCAGCTGAGACGGATCGTTGGGCGTGATCATCGATTCGAGGGTCCGGTTGGTCGGGTCCATCCGGACCTTGTAGTTTGGCGCGGCTTTGCGAGTACTTGGAGCGGATGAGCCTTCCCCCTTCCTCTCTGGCTCAGGCGCGCCAGGCAGCAAGGTCTGTCCTCAGCATCAAACGGACACAGCTGCAAGCTCCCCGCAGGCCTCACCTGCACCGTGAACGACCTTGACGTGTTGGCTCCCGCCAGGACCTCCTGTATAGCCGCAATGATACCCTCAACCATCTCATCTTCATGCAGGAAGTGCACATCTGACTTTGTAGGATGGACATTCACATCAACCTTGGTCGGATCGATCTCTAGACTGGCGTCAGCGTCGTTCCTGCGCGAAAGCCCACCTAAGGTAGATCCACGGCGAAGCGCCTTTGGGCAAGTACGCAGTGTACAGCGATTCGATCGCTTTTTTGATCTTGTTCGAGTCGACGAGGCGGTCTGGGCTCAGCTTCTCTCACCATCACCATCGAGTTGCGGGCTGCTCACTGTTGATGAAGAACAGCCACCCCCCTCTCCTCGCCCAGTTCGTGTTGGCATTGCTCACCCAACCCTTCAGCCTCGCACCCAGCTTGTCCGGCTTCAGGTCCCGCATCTTCACTTCGAGCAGGTCGTTCGCGAGCGACGCGGTGTACAGCAGCGCGATGTTCGCACGGGATGTGGAGTCTTGCGGGGTAGTGATGTCCGGCAACGATCCGCCCGCCTGCGAGTCAACCAAACGCTGATGCCTCGGCGTGTGTGACGCACCTTCTTGCACTGCCATGCGGCGTGTGGGTTATGCACTGCGTATTTCTGAATCACGTCCAACACCCGGTTGTACTCATCCGAGGGGGATTTGAAGGCCCGTTTGCGTAACGGCATGTTGTAGAACAGGTCTTCGGCCTAACGTCAGCTCGGTGCTCTGCTCGTTCAATCCTCTTCCGCCTCACTATGATGACCGTTCCGTCGTTGGCAGCAGCCGGCTTCGGATCGGCGGTAGCCCCTGGCTTGGGTGGGACCAGTACTCCGTTGGCATAACTCGCCCTGCCGTCAGGTTCATCCACCATATCAGATGCTAGACGATCGAGACTCACCTCCATCCACACCCGTCCTGCTTCGTCTTGGTGATAACCTCCACATGGCTCACAAAGCTAATGCTAGCCAGCGCCTCTCCCCTGAAGCCATACGTCCCTAGCTGCTGCAGATCCTCAAATCTGCTCAGCTTGCTCGTTGCATACCGCGTGCACAACAGCGGTAAATCGGCCTTGTTGATGCCGTGACCGTTATCGGCGATCTGTATCGATTTGAGCCCGCCGTCCTTCAGTGTGAGCTTGATAGATGTCGAGCCGGCATCGAGCGAATTCTCTATGAGCTCCTTGATTGCGTTCGAGGGGCGGTGGATGATCTGCGCCGTTCAGCCTGTTTCGCGATGACGGGCAAGGATGGACTGACCTCGGCAGCGGCTATCTGGTTGATCACGTTCTGTTCGAGCTGGCGGATGGGACGCGGGCCAGGAGGCTGGGGCTCAGCAGGCTGTGGGTCTGCATCTTCCATCCCACTATGCGCGATGCTTTGTCGATTGAAAGAAAGGATGCAGGTGGTTGCGGGTTAATGAGATGACCAAAGTCGCGTCAACTCGAATGAACGACCGACCCGCGTCTTCGAGGCGCCTTCGGCTGTGGCGCGCCCCACCACGACTTCGTATCCAGTGGCTGCGCGGCGGCCTTCGTGACGTCCGACTCCACGCTCATGTGCGCGAAGCCCTTGGAGTGGAGCGAGGTAAAGAAGAACCATACTGACTATATACGGGGACCCGACCGCAAGCCACCATGCCATACCACCGTCAAGTGAGCGACAACTGACAGGACATCGCAGTCACCATGTTCCAGCGCCGCCGACGTCCGGACCCCACTGACGACCCCGAACACACCGCCGGCTCCGCCCCTCTGCAGAGTCTGTCCACTCAGGCCGCCCCTTTTTCTGCTCCCGCAAGGCCGCTGCCGACAATATACAAGGAGGACCCAGAGTCGGTTGCTCTAAGTGAATTGGTGAGCAAGTTCCAGCAAGCGTTCAAGGACATGACTTTGGCCGAATCGCTGTCTTACATTGGAGATACGGGGAAGAAGCTCCGAGACACACCTCTGATGAAAGGCGAGTGTTGGACCTGGGCGGAAGTGAGTGACTGTCTTTCGCAAATTGACCAGGAGCCGCTGCGAGATTGGGCCGTGGCGCTTCCGAGCGGTACACAGCGCCAGATCATGTTTCAATTCTCAGTGATCTGCCGAGGATGGACGAGCCTTTTCGACCAGGGGAGAGCTGAACCCCCATCAGACGGAGTACCTTACACCGAAGACGAGTTGGGACAGGCAAGGGAGCAGAGGGTGGTCTTTGTCCGCGTGGAGACCCTAAATGAGGCTCAGCAAGCGGAGAAGCGCAGCTGGAAGGAGGTGGCTGACACCGTCGCCATCCAGAGTGTCCTGGAACTCAACAAGAGCATTCGGACCCTTTGTTCGACGTTGTCTTCCTCCCAGACCAAGATCGATCCTCAAACAGCGCAGAGTGAATCTCCGGCCTTTGGGACGGTTCTCGGTTCGTGAGAAACGTAAGTACCGTGTGCATGCATTGTCTTATTCCGCGCGAATATGGGAAAGACTCTAGGCAGCCTGGGCTGGGAAACTTGACGCTTTGGTCTCAGGCGGTGGCAGAAAAGTCTGCTGTTTTGGGACGCGAGTGCGCTAATGACTTTTGGCGAAAGGCGCTGCTCAGGAGTCGGAACATTCGGAATCACGGCTCCTGTGACGGGCACAAGTCGTTACTGGAGAGCAGGGAATAATGTTGGAAGCAGCAGAGTAGTGGTGACTGAGGACCCATTGGGAGATACAGATGACGCTGAGACGATTATCTTACTCGACCAGTAGGCTCGGAGGTCGGGGTTTCCAATGCTATCTCCAATCCGACCTACAGTCCCGCCGAGGGCATCTGAAGACGCGGATGGGTGCGAGGAGCTATGTATGTCTGTAGAAACGATCACATCGGT
Source organism: Papiliotrema terrestris (assembly GCA_019857685.1). Taxonomy (NCBI): domain Eukaryota; kingdom Fungi; phylum Basidiomycota; class Tremellomycetes; order Tremellales; family Rhynchogastremaceae; genus Papiliotrema; species Papiliotrema terrestris. The sequence goes on from JAHXHD010000509.1 coordinate 13,001, forward strand.
TGCCATCTGTTTGATCATGGATTTTCCCTTCATTCACTTGCCTGATGTCCGGTGGTGCATACGCAAGAACAGTCTTCGCGTTCTACGAAACCCGCCGATGTTACGAGCTCCACGGCCCCACAAGAACTTGCTTCGTGGCAGGCGATCCATTCACATATCACTCCTCCTTGAGACACATCTATGCAGGTGTTCGACTGCGGAGCGAGCTGAATAACGACCTGGGGTGAGCTCAAGGACTTCTGCGCAAGCTTCAACCCGAGGCAGCTTGAAGAGTTCGCGCTATCTTTCACGCAAGGCACGAGGGAGCGCACCGTGATCGACCGCATGGCCAGGGTCTGCCAAGCTACTCAGAGCGACTTCGACCTGGGCGAGCTCATCGCGCTCGGAAAAGCTTATCCCCCCGGATACCTGGACGAACTGAGAAAGAGGAAGGTGTACGTCAAGGAGTCCACCTTGATCAGTGCGGACTGTCACAGATCAGCCGATTGGAGCGCAAGTGTCACTCCCCTTCTGAAGACGATCATAGGGCTCGACAAGAGGTTGCAGGACTTGACGTCGGCGTTCAATTCGTACGCAGCTCACTCTTCGCCCGTCGTCACACAAGCTTGATACATGACATTGGCATTGCAGAATCTGTACATACATGTGAACGGTTGCTTGAAACCTTGTGTGCAGTGGGATCTCGTGACCCAGATCATTCGTGTGCTGCATGGAAACGACACTACGGGGGAGAGCTCCTCAGCCTCGGGCAGGAGGTCTTGCCCGAGTGCTCTGCCCGCAGGCCCTCTTTTGATAGGTTTCGAGCAGAACTGGGGATTCATCTCTTCGCGAGTCCCTCTTGATATATACAACGCTGACAGACAGTCGAATGCTACTTCCACGGTGCTATGACCGCCTGTTCTATGCAGCCACTGCCGACTTCCTCTGCTCCCCAGCTTCATTCCATTCCCTGTCACATTGACCGTCTTCTTTTGTTCTGTTCATCCCGTTCTAAGTCCACCAAACCCCTCCTTACCCCTTCCGGCAACATCTTTTCATCCATGACGTCCGTTCGTCGGCATTCTTCGCTCGAAGGCTTCACAGTGGAGCGAGAGGCAGGGATGCAGCTGTCGTATAAATCCATTGAGGAGCTCGTGGTGCAGCTAACTAGCACGAGCGATTGACAACCACCACGCCATACTTGGTCCACCATGCTTCCCCATCGCGGTACTGCTTCCACACAGGCCACCAACACAGGCTCGACTACCCCGCCCATCGAGATGCAGAATCTCAGCTCGAACGCGGCTGGAACGATTCAGGCCGCGACGTCCATTCAGGTGGGTCACACCACTCGAATCGCCGCTCCCTCGCAGGCGAGCCAGCCCACACAGGCGGGACCTTCCACCCAATCTCCTTGGCCGTTGCCAAAGATTGTCCCGAGGAATCGAAAGTCGATTCCCCTCAGTGCTCTGATCGACCAGTTCGAAGAAGCTTTCGAAAATCCAAGCTTGCCCGAATCATTGGACCACTTCGCCGACACAATGAGAAGATTCCGAGCCAGCCCTTTCATGAAACGCAAGTGCTTGACGTGGGAGACTTTCCTCGATTTTCGCAAAAGCTACAAGACTGAATCCCTCAAAGAGCTGAGTGCTGCACTGCCTAGTGGGTCACAACGACAGAGCACGAACCGCATGGTGCACGTATTGGATTGCAGTGAGGCAGCTTTTGACCGCGGCCAAGTCGCTTCCTCTCAGAGCCAAATCGCGTACACGGACGCGGACATGGACGAGGCAAGAAAGCATCGGGAGGTGCACGTTGAGCCAATCACGCTGAAGAATGCGGACGAGGAGCGTCGCGAGGATCAAATGACCCAAAGCGCCATTCTGCAGTCGCTTCTGCAAATCAACAAAAGCATCCAGGGGCTTCCGTCCATGCTCCAGTCCATCATCACTCACTCATCTCGTTCGGAGTCGGTGACTTGACGCTTCGTTCGCCTGAGTACTTCCGAGACTCCGGTTGCTGCTTCGGGTTGCATGCATTGTTCATAGAAACTTTTGGCGTGTAGAAGACAACTGTGACCCCAGTCACTCGGCTGGAAGCTGAGCATGGTTCAAAGGCACATGACTGGACTTCGTATAAATGCCTCCAGCTGGCAATGGGAGCTGCTGCGGGCCTCGCGGTCACCGGATATATAACTGGACCTCCCCGCGCTTCAGTCTCAGCACTGTCCGCCTCTTGCGGAGATCGTTATATCACTGTGCATATTGTGGCACTGCATAGTGCCCGCGCGTGCACCCGAAACCAGCAGCGTCGCCACAGCTCACGCATCTGCAGCACGCCGACATGCGTTCGAGCTGAATACCCTCCAAAGAGCTCGCGGCTGAGACGCACTCAGTATGGGCATCGTAGGAGGGTGGTGGCTACACCATCGCGGATATCTTGTTGCTCGAAGTGGCAGAGACGCGTTCTTCAATGACTTCACGGCGTGCAGAAGGGACTTTCAGGGATGACCAACGGCGGCAGAGCAGAAGGCGTGGAGGGCGTGAAGGGCGTGAAGGGCGTGGTAATGGGTGCATCAAGAACAATAAGCCCCTTATGCTAAAGCTCCGTGGAAGCAGCATTCGACTGTGGCTCAGCACTGTATATTATCAGAAGGGGGTAGAAGAGATGGACCCCCCAGTTGTCGCTCAAAACCCTAACAGATCTGGCACACCGCTGGACTCGCAGAGAACAAGGCTCTCGGCGACCCTGAAAGACAACTTGGATCGTGTGGTGCAGAGCAACAGCCGCCTTGCAGTTCCCGACCGGGAAGTGCTTCATGTCGGGGCGTGTCTGACCACACTGGCCAGCGTGACAACCGAAGAAGAGCTTCATGGGATCTTCCTTGAGTCCGTAAATCCTGAATAGTCCCAAATGACACCCAATTGGGTCTGGTAGGCATTGTGCTACCTGGCCTGCACCGAGACCCCACACCGCCACTCGCTCGGTGCGGTTCACGGCTTTTTCTCTTCATGGGATGAATCCTGCTTCTTGTGACGACCCGGACTCATTAGATGGGCGGTTCACCTTCCATGGGACTGGCGGGGCAGACAAGACTGGGAGAGATGACACTCTGCCAGCACGGTGTGAGAGGAGTGTCCTCAGACATCCCGACTCCTTCAAAGCCCAAAGTTGGACCGCGTGTATGAGCCAATGCAAGTCATCGGACACTACTGTATGCATAAGCCTCCCTCCAAGCTCCATTCCCTGGTGGAACATCAGTGTCAATCACTTAGACCGGATCACCTCATCCGTAAGGCGCTTCAGACACCAAACGCCTGCGAATCGAACAAGGCCACGGTCCGACTCAGGTGCTCCAGCAAGGAGTTCGGCTGTCGCTGGGAGGACTCGGACATCTAGCGTAGCTCAATGCGTCGCATGTTGGTTGCGGACCTCGGTCAGAAAGCTTATGCCCAAGCGCGACACCCTCACTTTACCGTTCTAGCGAGACCGCTGGACATCTCAAGCCAGCTTTCACTCGATGGAATGGGCCATTGCCTCCGTGACTTCGTACATTCGGCTTAAATGATGGTCACGAAAGTGTAGGTGGCTGATCTGCAGACATTTCGCACCGCTTGGCGTGACCTGATCTCATTCGCGTAGCAGATCCTTTCATGCCCCTCCGCAGTGCGTGCAGCCTTTTGTCCGATTGTCGGCGAGTGGAGCTGTCTGCAGGCGTCCTGCTGCTGCCTATAAGAACTACCGACTCGCCGCGGTTCGTTCGAGACGACTCTTCACACTGTTATCCAACGACCCATTACGACACCACCAAGCACAGACCACCAACAACCTTCATGAGTGGGCAGACCCCGACAAAGAGTTCTGGTACGGGCTCGAGCAACTCTCTTATCGGTGCTTCGACGTCCCCAAGGCACACTCCGGGGCCTGACTTCGTACCGGTGTACCAGACCTCGATCTCCGTCAAGACATTCATCAATAACTGTCTCGACGTTCTTGGCACGACTCGGGAAAAGTTCGCTGATACCATTCAGCAAGATGACGCGGTCGCACGTAGGGTCTTCGACAAGCTGAACACGCTCAGCACAGCTGAATACTGGCCCCAGTTCGCGCTCGACAGAGCTGCGATTGAGCCAGAAATCCTCCGTCAGTGGTCTATCTCCTTTTCCGTTGGATCCACGGTGAGGGACACACTCTGCCAGTTGGACATGGTCTGTACCGACCCTCCGAAAGAGTTCGATCCAGGTGAAGCTGTTTGGCGCTCCTCTTTGTACGGACGCCCGTTCAATGAGCGACACCCATTGTGGAACCAGACTCCAGTTTACATCACTCAGACTTCGTTGGAACAGGCGCCGTTCAAGAGAGAGCTCCACCCCGCGGAGAGAGCCGCAACAGCGGTGATCCTGAGCATCAAAAGACTGCTCTCAGGATCGCTTTCCGCGGAGGTGAAGACCCGGCAGGAGTCGCAAGAATGATGCAACAGTGGTAGACAACTGATCAAGCCCCAGAGGACACAAACGGAGGCGAGGCAGGGACTTGTTTTGTGCATGAGAGATACGAAATTGAGATCCATAAGCCGTGTGTGAATATTGAGTGGCCGATGAATGGACTGTAAGGCGACGGCTCGCTCTGTTCCAGGGCTTCGAGACAGTCATGTTCTAATCGGCGGGCACACGTTGACTCGCCGTGTTGCAGCTCAGAGTCAAGCTGAACGGGCTGGGCTTAACGGTGCAACCCTGCATCCGTGCACGTCATAGGGGGACATCCTGATGAAGACCTGGACGCCGGCAGGTCTCATGGAGGACCAAGCCAAAATTATCTAGCTTGGAACCACTCCAGGAGCAACGAGCGTGTGAGCTGGCCCCTGCGACGACGTCGATCCCTCAGAGCCAGCGCTTAGCTGCACCATGACGCAACTAGACTTCATCATACACGCCGGGTGCTCTTTGGTTTGTGCCGAGTTGTCCACTGGGACCACCGCTCTGTCATTCGACGGGTTCATCCTGGAGCTCCTGCGACACAACGCGTGCCACCCGAGGGACTGCCTTCGACTGCGTCAGTGGTTGCTCCACCGCTGCTGGCTGCTCACTTTTGTTCGCTGCTCCACTAGTCTTCTTGGGTTTTTACGCTCGTACTGGACCTGTACTCATCGCGCCTACAAAGCCTGCACGTTCTTGCATCTCATCTTACCCTTCGATTGGAGACACATAAACCCACTTGACAACACGACATGGCGACCAGCTTCGTACGCTCTGAATCGGAATTCCGAACTCATTCCGAAGGTTCTATGCACCTCGCCAAGTTCATCGAGCGCACTCGCAAGACTTTCGGATACTCCCTCAAGGACATTGCGGCCATCAGGCACGCCGACGGATTCGTGATGGCGGCAAAATCGCTCAACCGTTCGCTCGATGAACACGCGGCTTGCCAAAACTGGGGACAATTCCGCGAGGTCCGAGGTGGAATCACGGAGTCCCACTTTGATGCATGGTCGAGGTTGACCCTGGACGCTCCCCACAGGGTGGATGCACTGAGCTGTTTGGAGGATCTCTGCCAGTACCCCTGGAACCGTCTGAGCCAGCACTTTGACCTGGGCCTCTATCACGATGGCCACCCCTTCCACGGCGTCGTGGATGAGGAACTCAACAGACGGCCGGTGTACTTTCTGGCGGGATCCGTGCTGGAGGGTTGGAGTCCCAGAAGCACCGGCGAGGATCCACTTGCGAGTGACGCTAGTGTGACCAGCGATGATCGCACCTGGACCGACAGTGACACTCTGAGCCCGAGAGGAACGTACGTGGCCTCGTCCGGTCAATCGGCCGGGCCCTAAGGGCATGTGACTGTGCGGAACTAGAGGGTGGACGACGGAGACTTCATGACGTACCACGCACGGCCGCCGACGCTTGTGATCAGGTATATCTTCCCCGCAAAGCGAGCAGAGCATGATCAGAATGACGAGAATGGGACAATTTCGGGCAACATCCATGAGATGTGTATGGTATTTTGTGCACGTCCTCAGCACCAATCCCACATCTGTCGCTCCACAAACTCGCCCCGATCCTCCTCCGCGCCATACCACGCCACCCCCAACAGGTGTCCGTCGATCTCCTTTCTCCCTCCCGCGATGGTCTCCCGTCCCGGCAATGCCTTCCACGCTTTGACGAGCTCGCTATCGAGGTCCAGGCCCCACACCCACCCCTCGGCCCGTCCTGCCTCTGCTCCCTGCGCGTCCAGCTTCGCCAGCAACGACGGCAGTTGGTCAGGATCGACATTATGCACCAGCGTGATCAGCAGCCTCTTGCCGATGTTCTCGGCATACGGCGCGAACAGCACAATGCTGTCTTTGCTTTCGCGAGTCGTCGTGCGCAGTCCGAAGGGCTGGTTTGGGGTTTTAGGCTGCGCGTGTGAAAGCCACGGGCCTCGGACCTGGATCCAATCCAGTAAGCCTCTGCTCGTCGGGTCAGGGGCATATACCGTCCCGTCTGCCGTCCGGCGTTTCAGATCTTCTATACCGATCGCCCTCATCTCCTCCGACAGTGCCGGGATGTCCTCCTGGTAAATCCACTCCCACTTGTACGCTTCTTCATCCTGCTCGCTGGGTGGCAGAATCTTCCAGACCACCTCGCTGCACTGCTCCTTGTGCACCATCCAACCTGGTCGGTCCAGGCCCACCGTGCACTTCTCGTAGAACTTGTATCCCACATCACTCCACAGTATTGATCCAATACCATTGGGCACCCGCTTGGCAATGTGCTCCGGCAGTGCCGGGGGTGCAGGACCCCACTCCTCAGTGGGGAACGGAGGGAGGCGGGAGGGCTCAGCCAGGACGTAGTGCAGCAAGCGCAGCATGTGCGTCGCGTACCCCTTTTCTGCGCGTCAGATGGGTCAGCAATTTGGTCGATCGAGTCACGTACTGAGATGCGGAATCGGCGTGACGACCGAGGCGATGGCGTACATGTGTCCCTCAGAGATCTCGCTCTGGCCCTTGCGCTTGATCAACGCAGTTCGGCGGTACCTACCCTCAGCATCACAACCACCAACCTCTGCCGGTACAGGGCGGTATTCGCGGCGGAGACGACTCACGCCTCGCAGCCCGCGTAGATCTCCCCAGACAGGTCGTCCCTCTTGACCAGCACCCTACGATCAGCCAAAAGCACAGCAAGCTCCGTTTTGACGTACCACGCCTGCAAGCCCCCATCTTTGCCCCACTCGCCGTCCTCATACTCCCTCTGCGTGCTCTTCAGGAACGACTACCCATCAGCCCTTTCGCTCCCTACCGCGACGTCCGCCAGCTTACCGGGAAGTCCTGGCCCCTGTGCCAGATCGCGAAAGCAGCTCGCGAGTGAGCGATCATTTGCTCATGGCTCGCTGGGACGATCGTGAACTCTTTCAGATATTCACGAGTCGTCATTCTGAAGTCGATGCAGGTAGATGTGTGAGTGTTGTACTGGTCTGATTGAGAGCCCGCTGGCGCAGTGATGGTCAATCCGCAGGCCGACTCACCTCGGCTCCAAACGATCTGGAAGCGACGCGTAACGATAGTGATATTCCCCGGATATACTACACCCCCGCTCAGCCGAGTAACCCGAGGCCCAGCTCGTCCCATCAGATGCCATCCAACCATTCATATTATCGCCGAGCCATCGTATCAAAAGTGCAGGAAATGAGAGTGAAGGGGGAAATCCACAACCAGACTGTTTTGTTGCTTTTGTATCCACACATCTTTCGCGATTGCAATGCACATGCCGCTTCTTTGAGCATCGGTTCCCATTCACTCTACCCTCCGTCCCGACTGAACCTTATGCCGTATGACTCGTCCGGGTTTGGTCCGCCTCCCCGCCGTCCTCCCATCCTCGCCCCGCTTAGAGCTCATCCGGCTCCGGGTCCCATTGCGAGCCCACGCTGTAAGCAGAGTACAGCGAGCCGTCCTCGGCATACTCGCTCGGCGTGTTGATGTGCTCGTCGAAGTAGTGTTTGGCAACGGATCGTGGCGCTGTCAATTAGCCCACGTTCGCTTCCCACACCAGTTTCTCGCCTATGGACTCACTCTTGGGCGTCTTGGGCAGACGGCAGAACTCTCCCGTCTGCATGATACTCCACGCGACCAGTCCCGTCCATCCACACTGGTGCGAAGCGCCCAGTCCACGTCCATCGTTACCGTGGAAGAACTGCCATCAGCGTCAGCCCTGCGCTCGATCTGGGCTTCCCGGCTCACCTCGTAGAAGTGGATGTAGTCCCGGAAGTGCGGGTCGCGGTTGAGCTTGGGGTTCCCGCCGTTGACGGCCCGTCGACCGGCCTCGTCTCGGCTGAAAATATGGATCACTCGGTGCTGAATCTCCTCCGCAACAGCCGCGAGGTTCATGTACTGCAATCAGCGCCGCACATCGCATGCCTAGTCTCATGCACTCACGTCGCCGGATCCGGTGGGGCACTCGACCTGGAGAGTATCGCCGTAGTACTGGTGGAACCTTTGCAGACTGGGTGTTAGCTCCGCTATCAACGCAGCAGGAGAGGCCACGGCCACCGCTCACCTCTCGATCAACAAGAAGTTGACGGCGAGCCAGATCGGTCCTCGCCAATTCGAGTTTCCGCCAAACATGCCCGACTTGGAGTCTCCAGGCCAGTATCCGACGCCAAAGTCCTCGCCGTTGACGTTCATTGAGAAGGGGTGCTCGTTATGGTACAGCGACAGCCTGGCGTCAGACCCAGTCCGTCCGTTTACGTCGCACTCACGACCGGATACCGAAATCGGACAGGAACTCCGACTCATCCAGCATCTTCTCGAGGATCTTGACCAGGCGCTCCTTGCTCGCCATTGCGAGCAACTTTCGGTCGCCTCGTCCCTTCTCTGCCCGTCAGCCGGTAGTTCCGCATAGTCATGCAACGCCACCCACCCTTGATGTTGGCAATGTTCCGGCCCGAGATATCCGTCCGGTTCTCAATGAACCAATCCATCCTCTTCTTGAACCCCGGGAACTGCTTGATGACTCCCGGCTCAAGCACCAGCGTGGCATAGAGCGGCATGAGGCCCACCATGCTCCTCACGGGCACCTGCTGCGCATGGCCGAAGCCCCATCGGATCGCATCGTAGTAGAAACCGTCCTCTTCGTTCCATAGCGAGAGCATCTCGTCGTTGCCCGCCGGGTAAGTCATCGCATCCGAGATAAACAGGAAGTGCTCGAAGAACTTGGAGGCGATGTCCTCGTAGGTGGGGTTATGCTTCGCCAGCTCGAGCGCGATGCTCAGCCTAATGTCAGCGCCCCGCCTAAACTTGTGTCACCATGGTTTGCGCGACTCACATGTTCAGACAAAAGAAGGCCATCCACGACGTCCCGTCCGCCTGTCGCAGGCTTCCACCCGTCGGCAGCGCTTCGGATCGGTTGAACGGACCGATGTTGTCCATTCCCAGGAAACCACCCTCGAAAACATTGTTCCCCTCCGCGTCTTTACGGTTGACCCACCACGTGAAGTTGAGCAGCAGCTTCTGGAACACCCGCTCCAGGAAGTCGAGGTCCTCGCGGCCGAAGAACTTTCGCTCAATCTTGAACACACGGAAGGTCGACCAGGCGTGGACGGGCGGGTTGACGTCGGAGAAGTTCCACTCGTACGCGGGCAAGGCGCCGTCTGGCTTCATGTACCACTCTCGCGTCATGAGATCGAGCTGCTTCTTGGCGAAGGATGGGTCGATCATCGCGAGCGGGATGCAGTGGAACGCCGTGTCCCATCTGGGGTCAGCTCGATACGAGACAACTTTCGTTCCACTCACGTCGCAAACCAAGGGTACTCCCACTTGTCCGGCATGGACAGAATGTCGTTGATGTACATGTGTTTCCATTCCTGCCGTCAGCCATGCTTCTCTGATACACGCCCGACTCGACTCACCCTGTTCCTGACCCACTTCCTCTCGGGCGGAGGAGGCGGCTGACCGGGATCACCATCCATCCACTCTTTCTGGATGTACTGGTAATATTGCTTGTTCCACATCATACCACTCAGCGCCTGCCTCATGATGTTCCTCAGATCATCCGAGAGCGCCCCTCGGGCAATGTGACCGTAGAACTCGTCGGCATCCACCCGTCGCTCCTCGATTATATCGTCAAAGAGCTCTTCGTCGAGGATCGCCGGGTCCTCCTCGACGGTGCTCGGCGTCAACTTGAGTCGGACGACGACGCAACCGCCCTTGCCCGGCACATCCTTGAATGAATAGTGCGCGCCCGCCTTGGTACCGGTCTTCTCGGGGTTGACGAATTGTCGACCACCACGGGAGCTGGTCGGCCGAGGAGGCGGCGTCACAACGTGCTCGCGCTCATTATCGTTGCCGTTGGCTGCGTCGTTTGCCTCGGGCTCATCGTCGCCCTCGTCCTCAGCCACGGACGCTCCAGGGAGCTTGGGCGATTTTGTCAAAGTGACTGGCGAGCCCGGGGCGCTCGACTTCTTCATGGGCAGAGCTGACGGGCGGCGTTCCGGCTCGGGCTCCGCCGGTCGGTGCGAGGGGATAATGTGGTCGTGGAAAGCATCCTTGACGTAGGGGGTTCGGTTCTTGCCATTGTACAAGCGCTACCGTCAGTACCACTCCAGCTGAGTTCTCACCGCACTCACCTCATAGTTGGTCTCGTTGTCACAGAACATCAACTCGGGAGCGACGCCCGGGCCATCAACCAGGACGATACCGCCCTTCGCCGGCGCAGCAGGCGCAGGTGAAGGGGTACAGTACAGCCTCGTCGTTCCCAGCTTCTCCTCATGCGCCTCGATGATACCCTCAGAGACCTCGTGCATCTCAGGCATGTTCTTGGGCAGCTCCTTGGGCCACGACCACGTGTTTCGGAAGAACAGCTGGGGGATGATGTGCAGATCGGCCGGGTCGGGACCTCTGTTGTACGCCGTGATTCGAATGGACATCGCGTCCGCATTGTCTTCGTCCTTGGCGTACTGCCGTCAGCACGAGTCATCGCAGATCGGTTCGGTGCACACCTCGACAAAGATGTCCCAGTATCGGTCCTCATCGAACAGCTCCGTGTCCATGAGCTCAAACTCGGTCACGTCCCGACTTCGGTTTTGGTTCTCCTCCTTGAGCTGGTCGTACGGATACTCGCCCTGCGGGTACTTGTACAGGAACTTCATGTACGAGTGCGTGGGCGTCGAGTCGAGGTAGTAGTAGATCTCCTTGACGTCTTCGCCGTGGTTTCCTGCCGTCAGCTGACACGTATATTACGACCCTTGGCTATGGACTCACCCTGCGATCCGTTGAGGCCGTACAGACGTTCCTTGAGCATGTGGTCTTTTCCGTTCCAAAGCGCGAGGGTGAAGCAGATACGCTGGTGGTTGTCCCTGCGGGTAAGTCAATGTCGGGCAAGGTAAGAGACGAACGTACGAGATACCGGCGATACCATCCTCGCCCCATCGGTACGCCCGGCTCTTGGCCATCTCGAACGGGAACGAGTTCCAGGCGTCGCCGTTCGCGGAATAGTCCTCTCGTACGGTACCCTGCTCATCAGCCTTGGCCCATGTGACGAGATCCCCGACTGACCCATTGTCGCTCGGACACGTAAGGTCCCCATCGCTTCCAGTGTACCTCGTACCGGTCGGACTGGTCGAGCCTGAACGTCAGTCAAGCTCTCGAAGCTTCCAGCGCGACCGAGCTCACCTGTGCTCCTCGACGGAACGGTATCGCGGTCCCAGCTGCTTCATCAACCGCTCCCTGAGATCCTGCACATCAGCGACACGGACACCGTCAGACGGCAGCCTGGAAGGGGTTTCCGCTCAGGCTGGTGGAGATGGACAGCAGCCAACTACTCACGGGTCCGCTGCGGTCCCGCAGGTTGCGCGGCGTGTCGGTGTCGCTACTAGCCCCAACAGTGTCCGGGTTGGCTGACAATTAGTACCGTTTCGCGCAACACCATTGTTCACTGACGCGAAGCAGTCTCGGGGGCTTGAGGCTGGTCACCCTGAGCAAGGGAGGGTCGCTTGGGCAAGCTGGCATCAGCGAATTTCTTGCAGACGATCACATGACACGCCATCGGGAAGAGGAGGATGAAGGGAGACCTGGCTTCTTCGTCGACGAGGGCGCAACTCACTTCTCCTTCTCCCTCTTCTCGCTAGCCTGGCCCGCCGGAGGAGGGATGTTGATCTTGAGGTTCTCGGCATTGGGTGTGCCTGTTCCGCTTCCAGCGGGGGACACCTCTTCTGTAATCAGCGCTGGTTCCCCTTCCGACCTCAACGACGGGACGGGCTCCGAGCTCGAGCCAATCGGTCAACTCACCGGACCCAGCTTGCGCGCCGAACAGCTTGGACTGGAGCTTCTTAGCGGTCGACATTGTGCTCAGAGGTGACCGTGTGAGGGGAGAGTGGCCGGTTCAGGAAGGCAGGGGAAGGAGTCGCGCCGGTATCAAACGGAATTGGCCGTGTCTGAGCCTGCCTTTGGACAGGGGGTATGCGCGACGACGGCGGCGGCTACGACAAGGAGCAAGGAGTTGAGGAGGAGGGGGTAGAGTAGAAAGAGACGACTATGCGGACACTGTGTTTTCTTGGTTTTCCTCTGGAATGCAAGCTGTCGTATGACGAAAGACGACGGATACCGTTCCGGCTTTTCTCACCGTAAAGACACCTGGCTTTTACCCTGACGCCCCTGACGCAACCGCAATCTCGCATTCCCGCCGTGGCACTGGGCCATCTTCACTGCTCATTCAAACCACACAGCCCATGCAATCCATGTCATCTATGCAGTCTAGATACACCCACTTCTGCACCGCGACATCGACTCCCCCTCACGACGCCGCAAAAGCAGAGATGAAGGCCGGCTTGAACACTGGGAATATGTGTGCCTGTAGCTCAGCCAGAGCCCTTTTCGCCACAAGGTTAAGATCGAAATCGATTCCTGATCCTCCCTGATCCCGCCCTCCTAAGCGAATCAATGCGAGACGTTTGGCGAAATCGCTTCGTTGGGGACAGGGACCAGACGCAGATATGCAAGCGGACCACCAGTCGTGGGCGACATCTGGGCCAGGTGGCCCAGCGTGCCCGCACGTCGCCCCGTGGGTGACGTGGTGACGTCGTCGTGCTCGCGATCGCCAAGGCAGCCGCCGCGACTCACCTCGGTATTGAACACATGCGTGTCTAGGGGGATGTGATCCTCGTCGTCGAACAGCAGGTACAGGTATTCTGCAGATCAGACCAGACCCTTCCCGAGCGAGAGTGCCGTGCGGCACCGCAGCTTACTCAACGTCTCGCTCAGCCAGAACGTCTCCATCCGGTCGAGCTGCTTGCTCGGCTGGGCCTGGACATCTTCCACCCCCGCGTACCCGCCCGTGGGCACCCGACAGTGCCTCTGGATGGCCTGGAAGATATCCCACCCCCATCCGCGGTACTTCTCGTCGCCTGTAATCCGGTACGCGAGGAACAAAGACTCCACGGTCTCGGGGCGGAGGATGTATCGCGCATCGATCAGTGCCCCACCGCTGCACATTAGCGAGCTATTCCATGCAGAGCTCAGGCAGCACAGACTTACCGAGACGGTTTGATGTACCAGTCCATCTCCTTGACCCGCTGCTCGTCCGACCACTGCACGAACATCGCAATCTCCGGTGCTAGGCCACTGGCGTGAGCCCCCTCAGCCTAATAGCCCGCGCCGGTCGACGGTTCCCTTCACTCACGTGGCGGTATCGTGCGTCCGCAAGCAGCTCTCAACGATCCCTTTGCCCACGATCAAGTCTTCTTGGTCCCTCTCGCTCAGGTTATTCCAGTCGATCTGGCGGCGCCCGCCCTCCGTGATACCGAGCAAGAACGACCCGCCGAGGAAGCACACCAGGTGATCCTGCTTCGGCACGATCTGCCACGTTCTACGCATTAGCCTCCCCCGCGTCACAACCTGACCGACCCACTGCTGACCCGTCTGTGGGTGTTGAGCAGGATGCAGCTCCTGTGTGAAGATCAAGCCCGACTTGCGCGTCTTGTCGATCAGGTGTTTCTTTATCCCGCCCATGGCTTCGTCGTACATCTGCACATATCAGACTTATCCACATCGGGAGTGTCTGCACCTACCTGTCGATAGACCGGCTCATACCCGCCCTTGATGTCAGTCACGTCTCTGCATGCCGCATGTTTAGCTCACCGTCTGCAGGTACTGCCTGCCCGTCAGCTAATTCGTCGATACCGGACCATGCAGCTCACTTCAGCAAATACTCGTAATACGAATCACCCCTGGACCCAAGCCGAATCTCACTCATGACAAATTGCCCATTTTGCGGTCTGGCCTCAGCGCTGCTCCCTTTGCCGCCCTCATCCATGCAACACTCACGAGATGAAGATCGGCACCACCCCATCATGTACCGCCTGAGCTCTGACGACCTCACTGACCCGTTCCGCCTTCTTCCAGTACCCCCAGTCACCCGTCAAATGGCTCAGGTACTTCATCTCAAGCTGGACCGTCGCAGCCTCGGCCGTGCTCGCCACGCCGTGGTTCGCTCTGTCCGGTACGCCGACACGTTGCGCGAGGTTGATACTCGACAAAGGGATGCCCGAAGGGGTATCGAACGCTGCAAGAAGCCTGTCGCCTAGATCGATCGCTTTGTCCAAGTAGAGCGGGGCATCAGCCCGAATGATGGGGTTGGAATGTGTCGAGGCGAGGTAGTGTGCCGAGAGCAGTCCGCCCAGGACGCGAATGGTCGTCTGGGATCAGTACGACTCGTTGACTCTCTCGCTTGGCATCGACCGTCCAGCAGAGCTCGAGCAGCCGCTGACTCACCTCAAAGGTGTTGTACTCTGCATCCCGATCAAAGTCCAGCTCGTCCCGTACCCAGTCCCTCGCGCGGAAGTACTCCTCCTCGAATCCAAGCACAAGCAGAGAATCCAGGGAGTCCACAATCGTGTACCCCATGCCGCCCACGTCTGACAGATTCGTCCCCGTCCGTGAGAGGGGGTTGTACTAGCATCAGCTGCATCCCTCTTCCGCCATCTCTGACACACCTCATCGCTGCCCCACGCATCGCGTTCGTACGCCGCCCAGCTCCACTGGAAGGCCTCTTTCACCTCGTCCCGCTTCGCTACGTCCGCAACGAGCCAGCCCCGCTTGGCAGGTAGGTCTTCCGGTCGGAGCGCACCCCACCGTGTGCCCGTGATGCGGACTGGTCGTGCTGGAACCGTTGCTGGGGAGCCGTACAGCTTGTAGGCGAGCTGCGATCAGCCCTCCTTTTTGGGAAACGAGCTTGGGGCGTACATTTTTTGCGTACCAAGCAAGAGCCGCTAGGGCTGCCACGGCGACTACAGTACGCACAGAGCGCATGAATCCGGGTCCATTGTTACTGGATGATGGCGCCTAGTATCAGCCCTGACCGGCTCAAATGGGCGATGGTCAGTCACCTTGGATTTGGTGGACGTTGAACTCGGCGTCCCGGCTTTTGCTTTTGGTGCTTTGGCCATTTTGCGACGCTGCTGGCGCACTGCACGCCGTTTGAGACTGTCTTGCCAAAGGTTCTGAGCGATGTGAGCCTGCTGCAGAGGTGACAGCAAACCAGCACAAAAGCACGCGACACGACACAGGAGGGCGAGTGGTTGCGCAGGGAGGTATAAATAGTCAATCTGGCTACCGCAGTCCAGGGGCCCCCGGAGCCATCAGAGGGTGACTGGACATCCCGGCTCGCCGAGCGGCATATTTGCAGGCCACCCGCCTCCCTGCACGATCTCTGACAGATGAGCGCCTATGAGCCAGCAGGAGCCAAGCATCCCAAATCGACGTAGATCACTGATCGATGTAAGGTGACCCCCGATGTGTCGGCTCGCACCGGCTACTAGACCGCCCTCATCGCCGGCTCGCATCTTCGAGCTGGCCATAATCTGTAATTTCCGCCATCAAACAACTATTGTAGTGCATGCAAGTGATACGAGCACGTCCATATCACGTCTACCGTCCCCGCTCGGTCTATATTCCCCTAACTCGGGCATGCCCACGTACACAACGTCCGCTTTTCGCCGCTGCCTCGCCACCTCTACCCGCCCGGCACGCCTCTACCCCCAGGACATCCCGGCACGATCTACTTCCAGATGTTCGCAAATGGATCGACCTCCTCCTTCTTCTGCTGCGGCACCGCAGCCCCAAATCCTCCGAACCCCCCGGCCGAGGCAGAGCTGTTTCCCGCAGAGGCCCACGGGTCGTTGGTGGGCGCCGCCCCCCACAGACCGGCTCCCGTCGATGCGGGCTGTGGTTGTTGCTGCTGAGATGGCTGATGGTACTGCGATTGCGCCGGTTGCGACTGCACATGCTGTTGCGGTTGACTCGGCGCACCCCACGCATTCTGCTCCATCTGCATCCCGCCCCACCCTCCAGCAGCTGCACCCGCGCTGGGGGCCGCACCTCCGATGTACGCCTGATTGGACTGTTGCACGGGCGGCGCGGAACTCGTAATGCCGCCTCCCCACGAACCAAAGTTGTTCTGGGCCGGTGGGGGCGTGAAGAAGCTATGTTGCGCCGGAGCGGTCGCGTTAACGGGCGGTGCCGATGGCGAGGGCGAGGAGAACAGGGACATGATGTCCGACTTCGCGGTCTGGGGCTTGGAGGTCTGCGGAGTAGGAGCCCGGAAGTCCAGGTCGAAGATATTGGATGAGGGCGCAGCGGTTGCGGTCGCGGTCGGAGCGGGCGGGGCGGCTCCTGCTGTCGC
>JAHXHD010000511.1:0-12554 GCA_019857685.1 Papiliotrema terrestris
ATCCCAGAACCCCCAGCGCTTGCAAATGGCCGTCATTCCGCTGACCACCTCGTCCTGCGTCCAGGGGCGCAAATGCCGCGGGTGAAAAACAGACTGGGCGGTGTGCGGCGCAAGCGGGATGAGAATGGGATGCGTGCCGAGTTTGGTGAGCAGGCCCTTGATGAGTAGGTAGGATTGCAGCAGGCCGAACCCCAGTCCATGCAAGTAGACAATGGGCATCGACCTCGTGTCGGAACGGGCTTTCGCGGGCGTCCACCCCAGGGGAACGCGTACGAGGTAGCCAATCTCGCCGTCTCCATACTGCCGTAAGCGCTGGTCAAGGGTGGTCACTCACGTAAACCATGCCGTATGAAGCGAGAACGAAGGAGCGGAGGTACCAGTTGACGGCGTTGATCACTGCGTAGAAGAGAAATGGGCGGACCTTTGCCTGGGTGTTAGCGCACTCCCATTTGACGGTGATCTGCACGTACATTGACCGGATCAAGCGACAGGCGCATACTCTTGATGTCGCCATTGTATCCTTGCTCAAACACGGTGCCAGTCCTCGCTTCGAGCATGCCTATGATGTTCTCCAGGAGCGTTACCCGATCTTTATCCGCCTTGCAGTGATCGTACTGCATGTTGAAGCACGACCATGCCAGCCATTCCAACACGTTGTCGCGCTTGATCGACTCCCACGGTGCGTGATGAAACCTACCAGTGAGCGATGAACTATGCACCGGGGTTCTTGAGGCCGAGGCCCAGAGTCCGCTCACCACGTACGGAACCTCTCCCTGGACTCAATGGTACGCGGATGCGAGTGATGCAGCTGCTCCATGTCTCCAACGGACGCAAACAACACCTCATCCACCTGCACCTCGATATCCCGCTTGAGCTTCTTCTCGCTCAGCAGATCCTTCTGCTGGCCCTCTTCTTTCGGCCTTAGCCGTGACCTCGTCCCCTCGTTGTCGGCTGTGATGGCCTCAGCTGCTGGCTGCTTCGCATCTCTGCCAAACACCTCCCACACCCTCTCAAGCTTACAACCCGACATGTCGTCCCTCGGATCAGCCGCCAGGTCCGCAGTCATGATCTTCCGCAACAGCTCTCGTCGTCTATTCGGAGACAAATTCGATGGCAGGGAGGGTCTCTGCACCTGCCTGATGGTATATTCCATGTACATCGCAAAGACAGTTTCGCATACCGCGTAGGCTGCAGCCGTTATCGCGAGCACGAAGTGCCGTTGACCTTCGTATATGAGGTAGAACCAGGCCAGATACGCTCTGCATATCAGTCGAATCTGGAACTCCGGGAATGTATGCTTGAGTGAGGAATGAGGTGATACACGCCGATTTACCCTGCAAGCGGAACCACCGATAAAGAGAAATACCACAATCCCATGGCGGCATAGTATCCGCTCGTCACTGCTCGCTTCGGAAATGTCCGCGGGTATACATCCGACGGTAAAGAGGGCCGGTCGCCCCAGGTCGTATTGACCAGCTCGTCTACCGCGTCCGCTGGAGCTGGGTTGACAGTATATCGGGACGAGGCCGTGCCGGACTGCGGGACTTGTGAGTCGATGGCGGTCATATCGGTGGGGTAGGATCAGCAGGGTGGGGTGGTATATGGGTGTTATCGCAGGCTCGAGCAAGCAAAAAGGGGTATGTGTGGTGAAGAGTGAAAAGTAGTACTGGCTCCGTAAGCCGTGAATGGTTGTCGAGATGCAGCCTATGGCTCGTTCCACGACGTATCCACAGATCCCCTGACCGTTTCGAAAAGGACCTGCCGTTCCCCGTTTTGCTCGCCGTGCAGACGCTATCAACGTCACAGCGGAGAATAATGTCAGGGTGACCTCGTTCCTGCTCCACTTACGCCGACCGCTCGGGGAAAATAGTCAACTCGTCGGCAGTAGTGACACAAGAAGATTCTTTCCCTGGACCCTTGTTTCTCACGCTTAAATCTCGAAGATTCAAGCATCTCGTCGGATCCGTCCCAGATCCGGTGTTCCTCCACAAGCGCCACCGCTCCTGAACGTGCACCGCGGACCAAACTAGGGGCCCCCTCTGTAGTAGTCCGGCTAGACCTTAGCAGCTATAAGTCCCATGGTCCATCACACACTATATATTGTAGAATGCCCTAAAGCTATATGTTTCCTAATGGGTCCGTACTATCAGTCTACTTTATGTTTTTGATTCAAGCACGAGACCTCGGTAGTCTTATCCATATGCCGCCGATGCGGCGGACTGTTCTTTCCTTCCCATCTTCCTCTCTTCACCAATCGATGTTGCCCCTTTTCTGAAGCCACTATGACTTCGTCGACATGCGCGCTGACTCCATCGCATGGTCATTGCCGTGGCGAGCGTTCTAGCCATTTCGACTTCGGTCCGGTCGGGGACGGGATCGCCTATACACATACTCCTTCGCTGATGCCGAAGCCGGCGTACGCGGCTAATGAATCAGGATCAGTTTTTCGGGCATATAGCGGGCTCGATGTTCCTGCCGTATACGGGCCACAGCTATAGCGCTCATGAGGCCACAAGTAAGGCCTGGATGTAGGACCTGGCGAGAGAGACGATAGCTCGTCAGAGTGCCCAGAGCAATTCGACGATGGACAACGGCTTCCGCACGATCGGCCCTGACCCCGCTCGAGCGAAAGGCGATGGACCTTGTCTCCTTCGCCCCGCCTTACCGCACGTTGTACACGGAATACATCGTCTCGCTCACATCGGAAGAAGTGGTCTCGGCGACTGAGACACTAGCAGGGGATCAAGGCCCGCCGGACGCCGACAAGCAGCGGACGAGGCCTGTTTTTCATTCAAATGCCCTACTGATCGAACCCTCCTACACGGGTGATTGTCATTTGCATCTGCGACTCATGGCTGTCAGAACCGCTTGATCTCAATGGTCAATGCCGACATGCTTCCTTGTCCGTGCACGCCTATTGGGGCATGTGTCTTTCGTACGGTGAGCGGTTTGCTCAACTCGCTTGCCGATGAGGGGATCAGTCAGAGCGTGTAAAGGCCGGAGACACCTGGAGTCGGGACAGGCGTGGGATGGGAAATGGTGCATAGCCCGACGTGAGTGATACCGTCCGCCTTACGCCGGAGAGCTTCCAGCGAATAGGCACAATGGACTTACACCGGTGTCAGCCATCATCCCGTTTTTTGCGTCGCACTCGCCGAGACGTACGATTCGCGTGGAGCACGGGCATAACCTGTCCACCCGATAACTTGATGAGCGATCAAGCCCCTTGCTGACCCACGCTTGCTCCTCCGCACTTGCTATGCGCTTGGAGTTTGAGAGGAGAAGGATGAGAGGTGGACAGATTCCCAAGTAGGCCCGTCGCACTAGGCAGGGATCCTTTGACGAGGAAGGAGTTCTGAAATGAAAAATGCTTGAGTGCTTACTTGAGGCAGAGCTTCTGGAAATGAACCGACAATGCTGCCTATCAGTGGTGTCGTCGACGACAGGCCGCGCTTTCACCCCGTGTGCACTTTTTCTTGCCCATACTTATCCCCTTTCACAACTCACTCGTTTTTTGCCCCCGCCAAGGGCCAGAATAAGCAGGAATCAGCTGGACGGTGTCGGGATACAACGCAGGACGATCGGGTGAGAAGGCGTCTAGAATACTCAAAAATCGCCCCGCCATGGATCACGATTTCAGATTCTCCCCAGTTGCCGGTCTCCGGGCTGTACATGTACTTCTGTGCGATGTGCACAACGTCGACCTCGTCATGAGCTTGGAATACATGTTCCAGGAGGTACCGGGTAAGAGAATACGGTGGTTGAGATTTACCCACTCGAAAGCGCAGACATTTTGACATATATGTTTGGCAGCTTTCAATGTAGGGGTTTAACGCTAAGACCCGCCCATTTGACAGGGGGACTAATCGCGATGCGATGGTGCCGTGCTTGATTCACTTGATCCACGTTTTGATGAGGCCCTCAATTCAGAGTTCACCTCTCCAGCGTTGGCCCGCCGAGTGACAGGTCTGGTCGAAAAGACAGGCTGTCTCTTAATATGTGATGGGGCCTTTTCGAGTCAGAGACTCCACCGAGGCTCCATCTCTGAGACGACGAAGTTGTGGAGGAATTAGGTGTGCCGGTGTAGCTCCAGCGCGTGAATGTTAGTAGGTAAGAGCACCACAAACGGCGATGCTCACAGTGAGGGGTCTCACCACCGCAAGGCCGGCCACGTAAAGACAATACTCCCCCGCGAATTCCCGCGCTTGACCCATAACCACTCCAACTCTCTGCGAGGCACTGTAATTGCCATGGACACCACATGCTTAGGATTTACACTCGCCTTGCTTCCGATGTAAGGTCTAGAGTACCCTCAACTTGCCGCCCATGGAGTGATTACAATGCAGAGTGGTCCGCAATGCCTTCGCCGCTGCGCAGTAGTAGTACAGAGAGCTCTTGCACACAGTAGAAGTTGCTCATGCAGCCGTGAGAGGGTCGGAAAGGGCCCCGGTGGTCGTCGAATGCCGCTTCCAGATCCATAATTCACGGTTCGAAGCCGCCAGATGGCCGCTGCATCCCCTCAAAGCGGTCGCAATGCAGGAGAAAAGGTCTAGAATGCCCAAAGCTCGCCGCCCATGGACTAGAATGCCTGTGTGGACTACACTGCCCGTTCGCACGAGTGGCCATCCGCGTTACTTCAGGAGTGGAGTCATCTGTGTCATAATGTCTGTGTCATAATGTAGGCTTGTGATCGGGGAATTTCGGTAACGTAGACCTTTTCTCCGATGCATCTTGAATCGCCTGATGTGTGACAATTCCCCAACATAGGCCTATCAGAAACCTACGGGAAACCCATAGGACTATGATATGCTTCCAAATACGTTGTTGGTTGGCCGGGTTGTGGAAATCTTGGAGGAGGCGGTTGAGGAGGAGGTAGCTTAGCAAAAGAACCAGGGCGCGGATGGGGTAGATGGCAGTTCGGCGAACATCGACATGACCAGCAAGCATTAGAGGTCGGGTGTGATGCATGCATATCTGTGTGTCGCGGTATGGCCCTAGCGGGAATCGTAGACAGCCCAGCCACGGAGAGCAAGCCAATCTCCGTGATGCCGGTTGCACCGGCTAAACGGCGAAGCCGGGCACGGTTGCAACATGAGACGCTATAAGATGGACGTATGGAGTGGAATGTGTGTTGATTCTCTTCATCTTTGCTTCTCGACCACTTGACCCATTCATCCCGCCAATAAACATATTCGCCCATCTGACCTTCTGAACCGTAGCATTACTCCCCTCCTGACGCAAATCCCCGCCGCATCATATACCCCTGGCTTGGCTCCGTTCAGTGACGACCCCTCTTACCGCAACCATACCCGAACATCCTTTACATACCCATCTGACCACCCAACGAGACTACATTGTGCCGCCTTCCGCCATACCCTTCTCGCCGCCGAGCAAGCGATCCGCCTCGCCATCGCTGGAGCGCTCACGCCCATCGAAGCGCTCTCATCCCGCTCTGGACACCGCTCCGTCCAGTCCGCCCGACACGTCCATCCTCACGCCGCTGGAGCACCATGCGCTTGACCGGATCGGCGACCGCTTGTCGGCCACTCATGACGGTATGGACCTGGACCACTGCATCAGCGAGGCCGAGCGCGACGATACTCAGGTTGTGAAGCGCCAGGATAAGGGGAAGGAGAAAGCTTTACCGCAAGTTGAGCTGCCCGAACAGGTCTGGACGCGCGTCTTTGAGCACTACTATGACGACGTGTGCGAAGGTGAGTGCGCAGCCTCTGGATGGCGGCTGTACCGCTTCATGCATTGTTGCTGACTACCAGAATGGAGCGTCGAAAATCAATATCACCACGCGCTCACTCCCTTGCTCCTCTCCAAAGACCTCCTCGCCATATCCATGCCGGTCTTCTATCGACACCCGCACTTGAACTACCGCTCCCTCTCCTCCTTCGGTCGTTGCGTCAGACTTCCCTTGCACTGCACGCCCGGGACCAGGCTCCCGCTCATTCGGCACCTCACGATCCGCCCGTCGCACACGCCCACCGTGCAGACAATCAAGCCGCCGGCCGAATCATCAAACAACAACGGCTTGCTCACGAACCCGTCTCCCTCAGTCTACCACTACACCATACATCCGTCTTTGCACAACGTGTGCCAGCTCTTCTCCGACCTGACGAGCTTCACCCTCAAGGATACGTTGGTGCGACATTGGTCCGATGCCGAGCTCCTCTTCGGATCGCTCAAACACCTCCGCCCGCGCAAGGCCCGGCTCGAGATCCGGATGTGGGACCTCATCGAGAGTGTACTGGGACGTGACCTAGTCGCTTCTTCGAGCCCGAATGTCCACGTCGAGTTCTCCACGACGGGCGAGCAGGGCTTCCGCTGGAGAGCACCGCAGTGGACCGCGCAGTGGTTGACGTGGGATAATCAGGCGAAGGAGATGTGGCAGGGCGAGAATAATCGGACTCAGATGATGCAGAGGTGGAGGGATGCGTTGATGGAGGGAGAGGAGCAGCGCCTCCCTGCTTCGCGGATCGAACCGCCGCAGCTGAGTGCCAATTTTACCGCAGCCGCAGCGACCAACCAGCAAGGACTGTTTGGTCTTGGTCCGGCCAACAACAACAACGGCAACGGCAATATGATCAACGGCAATGACAATGGGATCAACGGCAACGGCATCGGGAACAACTACAACGGACACACTGCATCCAATGGCAACGCCTACGGCATGAGCCGCTTGCCCCAATCTCATCCGCCTCACCACACGCATCACCGGGCAGCCTACAACGGCTTCTTCCACCTCAATGGCACCTGCAGTTCCGGCCACAACGGCATTCCTCCGGCCATCTCCAGCGCTCCGAACACACAACCTTATCCCGCGGGCACAATGACGACTCAGCCGGGCCGCTTGACTGGTCTGCTCGGTGGTGGTGTACCGGGCGAATATCTCAGTCGTGCTCAAGCCATCGACCAGCAATCTAGGCTCCTCGCGGCCGGCAGCAGCAGCACTGCTGGAGGCTCAGTCCACATCATCGACGACTCGGGCGACGATGACGATAGGCTCGACGAGATGGCGTTCGACGACAGACAGCGCGAGGCCGCGGCTGCCGCTGTGGCCGCAGCTTTGGACTGGCCTATCGACCGTCCATTTCAAATGCCGACAGTTCCGCGCCCTCCGCGACATGAACAATTATTGGCATCAAGAATTTCAACGGCCCATGCCCGCGGGGCAGCGGATGCTGCCATCGGGCGACGCGAGTCCTTTCAAATTCCGACACCCTTGCCGCGCGGGAGCGTCCTTCTCGCCGCGCGTGCCCATGGCCGCCAAGACCCGACGATACCGACGCACAATACCACACTTGGCGAATCGCCGTCAAACAACGCTGGCGTCTTGACCTCAACGGCCACGACACAGAGCACCCAGACGGCCGATGCGCTCGAACGGCTGCGCGATCTGAGGATGGACCAGGAAGCCGAGTTGACCGGTCCACACCTGGCGTGGAGCACATCGACTTCGGGATCGGTGAGATGGAACCAACCGGTCTTTCCCGGACTCGAGCATGAGTCTTGCAGAAATCCGCTGCGTTTCCAGGAGATTGGCGAGCCGGTCGTCGTCAATCAAGCGCAATCAACTAGTGTCGCAGGTCCTAGCGAGCACTTTACAACTCGACGATTCCGCGGCAACACGGGGGGTACTAGCGCGGTCGATGACAACGCGATGAGATACTGGCCAAGCGAGCATGCACCAGCGACCGCCCGACGGTTCCCCACACTTCTCCGCAATCGCCCGCCAGTCGTTCCATCGACACACGCGCCCAACGCAAGTAGCGCGTCTACACCGGCTCAAGGCGGTTCAATCGCACAAATCGCACAAGATCGTCCGGATGCGGTAAGCAGCGCTTCGACATCTGCGTGCATATCGTCGATGCCTGTCGCCTCAATTTACTCGGACACCGGTGCGACCCCGCTCTGCCCGCCATCCATACCGACGCCTCCAAGCAGCGAACCGCTGCCCAGCTATGTCGCTGATCCTCTGCGCAGCATGCGGATGGACCACATCCTCCCGACTGAGGAGGAGCTGGCGCAATATGGCAATGACTGGTACCTGCACCACCGGGAACCCACGCCATGGGCCACTCGCCCGATCTTGCGAATCGACCCGTCGCAGACTTCGGTTCCTGGGCCCCGGGCTGCCGACACCGTCGGTCGATCTTCGATGGGCGATCCCGATAACGATCCCGCTCTGACCGTCACGTATTTAGGCATGACCGGCCAAGCTCTCGCTCATGAAATGAGAGAGATGCTGCTCGACCTGCTGAAGGACCACTGGTCGCCTACGCTGCAGGCATTTGCATTCCAAGCTCTCGACCCGCTCGCGACCCTCATCGTGCGCGATCCCCGCCTTTTGTTCTGGATCAAGCTCGGTATACCTCATGTTCGGGTGCACCTGCCCCGTAGTATCAACTCGCTCGCGATCTTCAAGGAAGGGAAAACTCGTCAGCGAAATCGTCATCGCGCGGCGCGACGGGCTGAACAGGCGGCGGCTGCGGCGGCCGCGCCAGCTACGGCGGACGGGTTGGGAACAGGAACAGGAGTCGATGCTGTCGAGCCCGCACCGGTGTTGGCGGGAGTACCAACTCCAGGGGCTGTGTATGTCCCCATCGCCGCGCACATCGGCTCCATTCCGGTACTGGCGAATGGCAATACCCCCCCGGACTCCACGCTGCAGCAGCCTCTTGAGGACGACGAAGAGGATCGGGTGGTCGGCGGCGATGGACGCGGTGGTGAGCTTGTCCATGATGGGACGCGCTTGTTCGAGATTGAAGTGAATACGCTGCAGGAGATGGCGAACGACGAGCAGTGGCGTCGCGCCGGAGGGCAGTTGCCGCCGCAGGTGTGTCGCGTTCTGGCGGGCGATCGGGCACATGACTGGCGGGATGTTCGCGTCGGTGAGTGGGCGTGTCAGATCACGAACGACCGACACCAAACAAGCAGGAGATGGAAGGCGTGAGCTGATCGTCAGGCCCACGCACCTTTTCGCCGAATTACATGTCGGGAGGAGGTACGACCATGAGCCCGTCGAGCTCGCAGTTCCTCAGCCCGACGTTCTCGTTCGTCGACCTGGAATCGGAAGGGGATGGACGAAGTGACTGTAGTGAGAGCCGTGCAGTCATGTGGCGGGAAGAGATCAGTCCCGCTGGCAACGGCGGGGAGGGTAGGGGACCTGGAGAAGCGGTCGAAGATGCACAAGTCGGCGAAAGACATCGGGGCAAGGGCGGTGCGGGTGAGAGCTATGACGCCGAGGCAGCCCGGGGGCAAAGGAGGGTGGTGGAAGAGAGGAAAAACCAGATGGCGGATTAGCCGGAAACGCGCTTTGACAGGACCCGGCGACATTGTGGACACATTTCGAGAGTGACGGAAAGGGACATGGCAGGAGTGTCTTGCCGAGGAGGGGTGTGAGTACGATCCGAGGCGGGGAAGTAATGCGGCGAATGCCCGATTGGGGAAACGGCGTCGGCGTGAGAAGGAGCGAGGGTAGCTCGCGAGCAGAGTTTGGGGCAGGCCTATTTTACGTGCACCATCAGCGAGACGAAGATGATAGCCTTGACGATACTTTATGCACGACCGGTGATGATGCAGAACCGGATCATCCGAGACCTAGAGTCTCGTCGACGATGCGGGCAAACTCGCGTGGCGATCGGCCCAAGAGCTTAAGGACGACTTTGGCGTCACCTTCCACCCCGGCGTGACCGTCACCAAGGTCGACTCGGACCGCAAGAGGGTGACCACCTCGGACGGCGAGACGGTCTCGTACAACCACTTCGTGCTCGCCTCGGGTGGAAAGCCCAAGAGGATCCCCATCGATGGCAAGGACCTCGAGGGTGTGCTGACGCTGCGACACGTCGGCGATGCTAAGACGATCAACAGCCTCGTCAGCAAGAACTCGGACATTGTCATCATCGGAACGGGCTTTATCGAGATGGAGTCACGGGGGGCGCTGATCAAGAAGGAGACGAAGAGCGTGACCCTGGTGGGCGTGGACGAGATTCCGTTCGAGGCTATTGAGACAACCTATACGACATGGCCCTCAGCTCAGCCACGGCACCCACGGTCGCATATACCTTGACCCCCTCGCCTCGGTCTACAGACGAACCGAGCAGCGAACTACAGCTTGGTGTTGACTCGGTCGACTCGCTTTTGTATTCTTCGTCGCTGAGAGCGCGCCCAACTGTCCAGCTGGCCGCTTCAAGCGACAATACTGGCAACGCTTTGCAAACTTCTAGTTCGGGCAACAACAAGGATACTTGGGGCAATGGGGTGCCTTCTCCGGGACTTCCAGCACGATTCTCGACAGTCCGTTTCATCCCTCGCAGCAGATATGCGCGGATGTGTCCAGTGAGCAGGCAGCACTGCAAACAAATGCCGCCCTCGATGTCGGTGACGGGGAGTTCAACCGCAAGAGCCTTCATACGCATCGCGACAACAAACAGGCATGCTCTCGAACGACCCTGAAACCGGCTACCTCATCGGCGGTGCTGTAAACTATCCCCAGCTCGTCATCGCAAATCACGGTGAACGCGTGGTTTTCTCCGTTTCGTCGGACGGTGGTTGCCAAGCATGACCAGTGTTACTCTGCGATTCGTGGAACGCAAGGCTCGATACAAAGGTCGCTGTACGTCTCTCCCGCGAAAGACCAAATGCGATACTCTGCATCTGTGGTCGCAGGCGGAGTAAGCGAAGTGAATATCCGAGCAGAATCGGCTAAACAGGAGGAAGACTGGTAATGAGGTGCAAGCGGTCGGCGCACAAGTGTCCGGGACAAGATGCTATATACAGTCCAACGAAGCTCGAAGTCTCCGGGATCGGGGACTGTGATTCGTCTCAGAGAGGAGACCGCCCCATCAGCGGATACAAGCCTGAACCAGGGGGACACTACTGCGATCTCGGTAGCTATACATAGGTTACTGACCAGACAAACGAATCCTTGCGTATGTACATGGAAGGAAGTGAACCCCTACGTTTGACCATACGTGGTCACGAAGCTGTGAAACCCGCCAAGAACCTCCGCTTCTGCCAGCACCTTGTCGCCCCAGTCGATCAATTCCGACGGCGCCATGTCCCATGACTGAGAAAGCACCGGTGCCAGGGTCCGGACAAGCCCTCGATAGTCTTGAGCCATTAACGCGCCGAGAGCGCCCTCGTTTGGCGACATGGGTGCGGATACGGTCACAACGTCCGTGTTTGTGAAACCTGCTTCTATCACGAATTCGCTAATTCGCTTAGTTTCAGCCCGGCCAGGGCATCTCCCCCGCGCATTTTGAGCGATCCCCGCATCCTGCCGTCTCGTTTTCACACCAGCACATGCGAGGACAGCTACATCCCTCGGTCGTTCCGGTCTTGTATGGTCAGGGTGATTCCTTGCAATCTGCGAATCTGACCATCCGGGTCATCTGAAACCAGCGAGCGGGTTTGGTAACGCGATGAAGCTCTGCTACGGCATGTGACCACTCGTCCGCCCGCCGAATCAGCCTTCGAATTCTCCTCATCAGGACCTGCCTTGAGAGCTCCTGTAAAGAAGCGCGTCAGCACAGAGTCGAAATACCCGCCTTCGTACGGGAGACCTTTGTCCGTGGCTGACCGCGTACATTCGCGCCCATCGGAGGGAAATCGACTCCCACAGCCGCTTCAGCCGGGGCCATACGCTCGGATCGAAGTCGATCGGCCAATCTTCTGTCGAAATGAGACCGTAGTCCAACCCCCGCGATTTCGACATCGAAGGCTCCGTGATGTTGTCGCTCGTCGCCTATGTCATCGGGCTGAACGCATCCAAAAGCCAAAGGGTTAAGGGGTTAGAGGGAGCGATCAGAGACCACTCCCTGGTAGTCTGAGACGCGCTCTACCAGACGGCACGCCGCCAGATTAGCCGCGCCGCGCACCAAAGAATTGATTCCTTCCTCCCTTCTTGCGCTGGGGAGGCGTCCACCAGCCCATACGTGCCTTCTTGGCGGTAGTCACACACTTTCGGTTCAACCGGCGTGATCGGTGCCGGTGGATCCAGGCAGTGGACACGGGGGAGAGGACTGGTTTTCGGACGCCATCGGGAGCGTCGGTCAGTGTTTTGTGCGATGGCTCGAAGCTCCGTTGCGGGTCCCAGGGGTATACGGCCGATGACTTGGAGACCCTCCATGCCCCACATCGCCCCTCACTCTTAATTACTTCCAGGGCACAGCACCACTTATCGAGACACAGCTACGCGACGCGACCAAGAGCCACCATGAGCCACCCATCCGTGATGAACGACTCCAAGGCCGAGCTCCACTATGAGGAGGTTGTCGATGAACGAATCCTCTCCGAGCAGGCCCTGATTGAGTCTGCGATGTTGCGAGGAGAGGAGGAGACCAAGCTTGGTATCAAGGGAATCGTCCGACTGCACTACAAGGTTGCGTTGTGGTCTATGACCTTGTGGTAAGTCACGTAAGAGAGCAAGCGGAGCGCTCGCTGATTTCTCAGCCTGGCCCTCTTCATGGAAGGTATGGACGTCGGATTGGTCAACAACTTCTTCGGCCAGCCCGGATACGAGGAAAGTTCGGAAACATTCAGAC